>JAOEGS010011965.1:0-28399 GCA_025447755.1 Corythornis vintsioides | reverse complement strand
CTGGATCTGTTCCTGGGTGACTTGGTCTAGGTGATCCTGCTCTGGCAGGGGGGTTGGACTAGATGATGATCTAGGTCTCTTCCAAACCCTAACATTCTGTGATTCTGTGATTAATTAAAAGAATAACCTATATTCTAAAAAAGCCCTGGGTTACAGGTAGTCATAATATATAAATGTGGTAAAAATAAATCTGTCTTTTCCACTTTTTTTCTTTTCAATGTTCAAATCATGTAGCTAATAACACATTCAAAAGGTATTAAAAGTTTAATGGAATTTACTATGTTACATGCAGAGTCTTTTATTCCTGAAGGATAATTATAATTACTTGAATTCTTCATTACAGATGTCTAAAATGAAGTTAGAGAGAGCACATGAACATTCTTCCAAGGCTCAATTCAGATATGAATACAACATTGTTGCCTTGAAAAAAATTGCTTTGTGAAACAGAATCCTTGCTTTGTTTTTTTAAAAAAGCTAATTCCTCTGTTATTTACTGGATTACACATTTTTGTTGGCTGTATTTATATGGTTAGAGGAATAATAGTTGGATTTTATTTTTTTTTTAACTGTATTGGTACTTATTCTGCTTGTCTGTTAATTGCTCAGAAGAGAATACCCCCTGGAGCTAATTAGAAGATATACAAGCAGCCTGGTTCCATCTCATTTGTTATCACAGGGGTTGGATTCTGGTACAAAAACCACAGTAAAATCGACTACATAAATCTACAACATCTAAAAGTAGGTGTTTGTAAACCATATTTTAATTATAAAAAATAACAAATATAGATTTTCAATGGTATAGGAAATACAGTCATAAGCTGGCAACAAAACTTATCAGTGTCTCTCTTCTGTGAATCTCTACAGAAAAAAAACTTTTACAATAGGCCATGTTACAAAAATCAAGGATAGTTTTGTACTGTAATTAATGTATATATTAATACAGAGGACTAAAATGCACAAAATGGACACTGTGTGCAAATAGGGCACAGAATATCTGATCTTCTATCAGAGAATTATCAATTTGATGTCAGCAGAGAGGCAGGAAAAAATGGATGTGTATAAAACAAAGAATCCTGGTTAGACCTGCACACAAATAAAGTGCCATGTGGTCTAGGTTCCTTCAGCCATTGTGGCAAAGGAAAACTTAAAAGGGTTTTTGAAGGAAGATAATACAGGAATGAGGATGACTTCTGTTTCATTCTCTATACTGATTCTCATCAGTCATGGCAAGCTAAACTCTGAGACCTGTTCTTTCCTCTCTCCTAGGGCTGTGATCTCTCTTCATAGCTAAACACTGTCTGTAGCAGCATTTCATGCCACTGTACCAAAACGTGGTTACCAGGTATGTCCCAGACCACAGATTTTCTTGGGGTTTTAGTTTCAGAAATATATTTTTCCTATGTATTTGTGTAGTTGTATCATTAATGTATGCTGCTCATTCCAGCCTTTGCAGCTTCTTCTCAGAATGAGTACATTTGTTTAAAAGTCCCAAACCCCCAAATTCTGACATGTACAAATCTGCTGTTATTGAGTCTCCCTTTGGAGGACTGTTGTGGTTCCTGTGGTCCATAACAGACCCTTTCTTTGTTTTAATTGTCATGCTTTGTAGGCTCTGATTTAATCTTCACAGCACTGCAATTTTGTGATGCAGCTACACTACCAACTGGTGCCAGTGTTCTCTTTGGCTGCTGTGCATCTGTCAAATAAATCTTTTCAGGGTCAATCTGTAGTACAGCCAAAAAAACAGGACTGCCAAAAGGTTTATAGGACTCTACTCTTTAATTTTGATGGCACAAATAGGTCATGACACAAGAACTAAACCATTTACACATACTGTTAATTATACCCAACACCTAAAAATAATCTCCTGCATATGGTCTGAGCCTTCCAGAGTGCCTTTTCCTAAATGTGCCTTACCTTTCAGTCATAAACTCAGTGCCACTCCTCCTATTTTTTACTGTTTGTGCACTTGTGTTTGTTCATTCATAGCTGATCGAATAAGAGAAACAAATTCTCTCTGCCTCAAGAACAAGATTTAATAGTTCCTTTCACATTTATGTGGCTTTAAAAGTCCACACGTGTTTAGTTTCTATGGGATGTCTAAATTACAGGATTAAGTAGAGATAAAGTAAACTGCTTGGAAATGATTTGGCAGCATGACACAGAGCTAAATGAAGGCTAATTTACTCCAATGTGAAATAGAATATGTTAGTACACAGGTGCTATATGTGCTGTGGATAATATGGGAGCTTAATTTTACCACAGCTCATCTGCTTTTAACCTGTAGATCAAGTTAGACAAGAAAAGTAGTATTTTCTTGCATATGCTAGTTTTACACAGGCAAGCATGCTCAAAAATCTTCAAGTCTTCACAGTGTGCTCAGCCTAAACAGGTATGATGATACGATGCACAGAATGTGTGCATGCAATTTTCCAGTTGCAGGGAGTGTCTGTTGAAACAAAAGTTTTCCCTACATTAAACCACTCCTCCCCTCACATCACATTAAGCAGGTAAACCAAGTCACTATACCACTTAGAAGCAGTACAAAACTACATAGTACTTTCACAATGCTTTAAAGTATATTATTATATTTCACAGTTCATTTTGTCTACTCTTAGTAACATTGTACAGTGTTATTTTTGTGGTAGAATGTACTGTTTTAACAGGAGCCTTTTGGAAAAAGAACATATGCCTGAATTTTTAGCTTTCCTAAGATGATTGGACAGATCAGATCATAAAATATTTATTCTCATTGGAGCTTGCAGCACATTTAGTTTATAGTAATTATTTCAGTTATACATCTCAATGCACTTTATTGCTTTTGTGTTTTTGCCTCATGACAAAGCCCTGTGAAATATTGTCTTTGACATTAATTACAGAAATAACTGAGTAAGGTTGGATTTTCATTTTAAAATATTCAGAAAAAAATGAAAATGTGACCCTTAAGTGCTGTAGTTTTAACTACACATATTAAGATAACCAGACATTCTTTTTTATAATGGAGTATTCATTATCTGTTATTGCCATTTTCTCAAGTTGGTTAGTTGTTTGAATATGTTTCTGAATCAGCAGCTGTCAATAAGCCTTGAAAGAGGTGTTTCTGTGCAAGGACTCTTAAAATTTTGAAGACAATAGGTCTTGGGACCTTTGAGACCTCTGGTTTTGGAGCAATATTTCTGTCTCTTCACTGTGCAGAATTGAGGACTAGATTATCATGCTTCTTCTGGAAGTCAGTCAAACACATGAAGAACAAACACAACAGTGTCTTCCCTGTAAATGTACTGCAAAATGAAGGTGGATAACATTCCAATTAATGTAGACAGTACTTTAATAAATAATATTTTCTGGAAGTTTTTTAGCATTACTGAGGCTTCAATTCACTCTAGATTTTGCACTCAAACTAATGGTCAATTTTAAGCCCTGACCACAGGTAATATCCAGTAAGAACTTCCAAGATTAATCCATACCTGCAGTTCAAAGAGATGATGGGAAGGTCATAACCAAAGGCAAAGCTTTGCCTCCAATTCCTCCTGCCCCACTCCTTAAAATCTAAACACTACAGCACTAATGCTGCTGTACCCTGAGTTTCCTGCTTCTCTGCTTGTGTTATGCAACAGTCTCAGCTGAGTTAAATGTTTTAACATAAAGCAGTTGGTTTTTGGTGGGTTTTTTGGTTGGATTTTTTTTGTTGTTGTTCGTTTTTATTTTTACTAATACCAGGGTTACTGGGTGAAAATAAATTTTGTATCCAAGAAATCAGCCTAGAGGATCTGGAGATTCCTGAAGCCTCAAAATTTATGAAGCAATGGAATGTTAATCAAAGTAGTACACAAAAACACAGTAAGGCTTATTCCTTTTAAAAGGGTTATGAGCCACAGGATCCAAATATAAAATCTGAGCAGTTCTTTTTCTCCCACTCCCATTAGAGGTCAATGTTTATGTAGGAAAAATTTCTATTTATGTCAACATCATCCACTTGCAAATGTATTCACCTAACTAAACCACTAGTGACTAGTTTATCAGGTTTATCATTTTAACAACCCACGATTACTCAATGGTTCTTCAAATGACATTGAAATAAATGTGTTTCAATAAGAACAGCAATTGGTGATATTAATACAAACTTCTCCCACATCAACAGATACAAGTGTTTAAAAAGTTGTATTGTTTGGATGTTTCTCAGAGAGAAGGGAGGTCACTGTGAGGCAACAACAATAACTTTAGAGACTGAGGTTTCTATTTAAATATTAACTTTGATTGCCTAGGGCTTGCTAAAGAGATAAGAAGCTTTTTCATGCTGATAAATATGCACGCAACACAACGGGACAATGTGATCACTAACCTTGTTTTTCAATATGTGGAATTATTACTGTTTCACTTCATTTAAATAAGAAGTAAAATGTCTCTTTGCAGAGGTCTAGGGCATACTCGAGATTACACTGATGAAAATGACAATCAAACTTGATAAGGTGGTCTGTTTGTTGCTTGGCAAGTGGTGACAGATAATCACTACCATATTTTGAGATGAGTGACCTTTAAATTATCTTGAAATTCCTCTGTTTCATGAGCACTGCAGGTGATGTATATGTATAGGCAATGTAAGGAACATAGCAGAGAAGTCTGTCCTCTTAAGAGCCTGCTCCCTCTTGACTAGTACAAGTCTTGTATCTGAATTTCCTCATATTATTTCTCCCTTATTATTGCAGTCTGGTGCAGGTTATTTAAGGACATGGATGACTTTAAGTCTCATTTACAAGGGTGCTGACAGTATGCTGAAATTTGTATTTCCTTTACAGCAAAATTCAAAATGGGACACTTCCTAGTTCTTATAAGTGGTGGATCTTTGTTTTCAACTGTGTTTGGAGTAAACTTTGAAGAACTAAAGCTTACAGGCCCCAGGTGAAATTAGGTTAGTGACCTGCAAACATTCAGTGTCTCTTTTTATTGAGAAGTGTGGTTCAGCAATGGAAAAGGAAACAAGAACAAAAGTCAAACACTGAATAAAAATCCATCACTTAGTTCTTTTATTTATGTTGCTTTAGGCAGTCAGTAATGCTTTTTCAGCTCACTTTGATTCAAGAAACTATTTCACTTGAACAGTCTGCACATTATAAAATCTACACAGAAAATAGAATACATAAATAGAGGAAAGTATTTTGTTTCCTACCCTACTCTGTGCTTATAGATTACTTGTTTTGGGACAGGAGTTTTAAAGTGTGTATTTATCTCTAAGACTGGTAACTGGACTTAGAAGAATGATTTGTTTATTTTCTTTCTTGAGACAAAGAATTTGGTATCAAACTGTGATGAAAGATGTATAAAAGAAAATGTAAAAGAAGTGGAATTTTATGCTACTTAATATACCTGAGAGGTTCAGGTTACCTGATCAGCCTATGCATCTGTAAAATCATTGAAGATCAAAGAATCACAGAATGTTAGGGATTGGAAGGGACTTAGTAGATCATCTAATCCAACCCCCCTGAACTTTCACTGCTCTGCTAACCTCCCTGCACTACAGCTGGCTCATGATGGCCTCAGTGCCCAAGGAGTTTTGAAAAGTAATGCTCACATATATGACTTCCACTCCCATTTACAGAACAGCCAGAAGGGACTTGGTGGTAGCTGGGAGACAGAGAAAGTGCATTCCTCTCATCTCCAAAGCTGTGACCATCCTATCCCAAGAAAAGGCAAAATGTGGCCTGAGGACAGAAGTGGCTCTCTGTTCTTTGGGTTGATAGCCTTTGTGTGCAGTCTTTCCTCTTTCTCTAGCACCAGCCCTGCTGGTCAGGACTGGGGAAGGTCTGAAAAAGAACAGTTTGATTTAGACTTGTGGACTCTGAGTGTACAGTGCAAATGACAGAAAAAAGCATAGCACCAGGCAACTCCTCTGTTGTGTGGAGGAAAAGAAATGTGCCTAGCAGGCATCAGATATTGTCATGAGTGGTAGATGCTGAAGCTCAAAATGGACTCTAAGATGCACAAGGTACTGGCTAACAGCACATCTTTTTTCCACCCATGATATCAGAGTTTCATTGCTAGAAATATTTGTTCTGCCTAGAAAACTAACAGAAGGCATTTAATTTGCAACATCATGCAGGCTTTTTGGATGTTAGCCTGGGGTGTCAGTCTGCCTGGAGCCCTTTCCACTACTGACTATGAGGGTGAGGTGAGAGAGAAAAGGAAAGACTTCTGTGAAAATAAATTACTGGGAGCCCTGTTAAGCTTAATGAGATTTTAAATTTTCTACATTCTTCTCAGCTGTGTGAAAGTCACACAGCTGAGAAAAATCAAGACAGGTGCTTCTTGTTGTGGCCTGGTTATCCAGTTAAATGAGAGCAGTAAGTCTCTCATTCACGAAGTCAAGAAAACACTGCTGTGTAATCTACAGGTAAAGAATGTTGGCTTTTTTTCTGTTGTGCCTAATGAGTATGAGCCTCTTCCTGCTTGAGGAGGTGCTGGGTTTAAGGCTGGTTTAAGGTTGGACATTGCTGAGTTTGACTCTTCTGCAGCATGAACACTGGCATGCTGATCTTAAGAGCAGGCAAGTACCAGAGCAGTCAGGGGATTCTGGTCCTTGAAGCACAGCTGAGACTGTCCTTAAGAGTGAGCCCAGCTGTAGCCTCCAAGAAACACTTCTGCAAAGCTTCAGTGTATGCCAGCAGGAATCTACCTCTCCTTCTCACTGCTTCACAGCCCTCCTCAGGTAAGGTAAAATGCTGGATTATAAGCATGCAGAATATATTTGAATATCTGCTGTTTTTATTTTTATTACTCCAACAAAATAATGTCTAAATGCCTCTAAAATGTCATAAGAAAAAAACCAACCAAAAAACAATAAATCCCAAAAGTTACTTTTTGAAAGGATGGCTCATTTTCACCTACTCATAATTAAATAAAAATGAAAACCAAAACAAAACCAATCTCTGAACAATGCAAACAAGTCTGCTAAAGATGTTAAACCGAAGTATTGCTTGCTATGTAATTCAGCTCATGTCAAGGCACTTTATTGTGCACTTGGGAGAGATTTTTCTTATGACCTGAGACAATGGTGATTACTGATTATCACATAATTGGAACATAAAAGTTGAATGTTGATTAGGTTGCACTTTTTAAAAAGGCCTTATTGAACTGTAAAACCCTTTCCAATTTTAATATTCTTTTGCAACCAGATGTTTGCCTTATACCTTGATCATCATATCAGTGTGATAAAAAATAGGTTAGTATATAGATGAGAATATATATTATTTTTATAATTGCATCCATTTTCCCCTTAATTATTTTTATAAGGAAATGATGAAGATTTTTTAAAGTACCAAGCAATTTGCATATTATAACAATCATAAGTTATTTTAACTGTCAGATTATTGTATGAGTGTACAGCATGTGCTTCTCCCAGAAGGACAAACCCCCCATTCTTATACTGTAGCTATTGCTCTACTACTTTACATCAAATATTGCTTCTCCTGTGTTTTTATTCAAGCACCAGATAAGATGCTTCAAAAGAGATTGTGCATGTTGAAGCAATGATGGTGATCACACACTAATGCTGCTGCTGTTGAATTTGCTTCTATCAATTATAAGCATGACCACAGCTTTGCTTTGGTGGTTTTTGTTGGTTTTTGTGTTGTTTTGTTGGGGTTGGTTTTGTTGTTGTTGGTGGTGGTGGTGGTGGTTTTCCCAATGAGAAGAATACCTTTACTGTGGCCCTCTGAGGTCATAAAAAGGAAGTCTTAAAAACATTTCTTCATCGTGTGGTCTTTGTGGTCCTTCATTCTCCTAGCTATAGCCCAAAACCACAGAAAAGTGTGTAAAAGTTCATTTTTACTGGATTTTTATATTACAGTTACTTTTGAATTACAGTGTCAGCTTAGGGTTGTTGAGAGCTTGCTTTCTAGATCCATTTTTTTTTCATCTGAATTGATTTTTTATTAAGCTTAATCGTCCTACATTTCGATTCCTCTTTCATCATTGCTGCAGGGAATAAGGTCCCATTGTGTGACTTCAATGCCTTTGTTTATATTCTGGTATCAAAGACTTCTTTCATATTATCATAAGATCTCTAGGTTTTTTTTTTTTATAACAAGCACTTTAGGATGTTTTGATTTGCAGAAGTACTTCTAGGAAGTTTGTGTCTGTATCATGTAATTTTAAAGTTTACTTAAATGTGCCTTTCAGTGTATCTCTTCTTTGAGGGATCTAAAGCAACATGAGAGTTTCTTGTTGGCTTCCTAACAGATAGACTAAACAAGTAATGATCATGAAACTGGAAAATATCTCCACAAATTAAAAAATCTGTATCTTTAAAACTCCAGGAATATAGAATTCATGCTAAGGCAATGCAACATAACTAAAACCAAATCAAAACACAAATAAACCCATAAGAACAAACAAATAATCCCTTATCCATATCAATAAGTTTCAAGGTTGAAGATTTAATATTTTTATTAATAAACTTCCTGCAATATCTTTAGCTCCTCCTCCAACAGCAATATATTACAATACTTTAGCTCATAATGATAATAGCAAGACTTTTATAAATGTATTCTAAACTCTTCGCAATTGAAATGTATATGTGGTGTGAGAAATAGTTTTCATGATAATTTGGTCACATTATACTGCTTGATGAAAATGATGATTTAATTATAATAACCTGATTGTGCATTTAAAATCCTCTCCAGAGTTGTTTCTTTTTCTTTTCTTTTTTTTTTTTTTTTCTAAGTTCTTGATTAGGACCAAGGTCACTGTTGAAATACAAGGTTATGTGTAAGTAAGTTACAGTATAGCTTTTGTGGTTTGAAAATTCAGATAATCCCTACTTTTTTTTTTTCAAATCTTGTAAGTATAGTGATTTTATAGAGCTCTGTTTACAACATATGGAATCTGTTATTAGAAGCTAGTTTTTGCAAAGGAATGACATCAGAGCAATGGAAAATTCTCCATTGTCTGAAATTTTGAAAACATATGCTGCTCCTGTTATACTGCCTGACTCCTGTTCCCTCTGCAGATGTAAAGATTCTATTAAGTCAGTCTGAGGTCAGTAGTGTAAAAAGGTACTATTTGTCAGTGTTATAGTGTTGTGTTTCTTCAGGGGAAAAATGGCTGCAAATTTGGTGATAATTCCTGATGGTAGATATTCTAAATATACATACTGAGGTAAAAGAATAATGGAAGACTTGTCAGTTGCTTTTTTAATAAGAGTGGGATAAAATTATCAGTGCTTTTCAGAGGTAGGTTGATTAAAACAAGATTGTTTTAGAGTGTGACAGCAATCTAATCAAAAACACCCCTAATATCCAACCTAAACCTCCCCTGGCACAACTTGAGGCCATTTCCTATTGTTGTCTTGCTTGTTACATGGGGAACAGACTGCCCCCCACCTTGCTACAACCTCCTTTCAAGTGTTTGAGAGATTGATAGCATCTTTTTCTTCAGGCAAAACAACCCCAATTTTATTATATATTATGCAGTATTCCTTTTTTCCTTCTGTTGATCTGCATATTTTCTATCAGTTCTCCCCAAAATTTTCTTGTGATTTCTCTTATCTCTGAAACTCACTGCACTTACCCTTGCCATATTCTCCACATATCTTCTCACTACTTTCTGGATGTTTTACCTCCCAGTACAAAAAGGGCAGCCTTTGTTATTTGAAAAATATCACACGTTTTTCTTATTTTTGCTCCTCATTTATTGCCCTATATTGTTCCTCCCTTTTACTTCAAGCTCATTAAACACAGCATTTGCTGCTTCAGTCTGGATTTCCCCATCTATTTACATTCAATTTCTCTCTTGCATTCCAAGGGTACTACTTTTGCCCATATCTTTTAGCAAAGTCTCAGACTCTCCAGTATATTTTCATCATCTTTGACCTCTATGCTGCCTTTTGTTTTGTTTGAAATCTTTTTCTATCTTTGCTTCTGTGACTGATGTCACCTGTGTCTCTCTCTTTCTCCCTGTTTAATCATTTCCTTGACATATCTTTTAGAAGTCCTTCCCTATCTCTTCTTCCTGTGGGTGCCCCTTAGGTCATGTTCTCCATTCTCTTCCTTTATTTAAACTTTTTCTCTAAATATCCTTATTTATGTATCAACCATCTTCGTTCATCTATCATCTTTGTGCTGGCCTTTAAATTTACATTTCTACACCAGTAGATCTTTCCTTCTGTGTAAACTGAAGTTAAATAAAAGTACAGCCTCAGTAAAAATGCTATGAATATTTTAAGGCATTTATTGCTTATAGATGAATTGATTCCAGGAAAAAAAAAAATCCAGTAACATACAAAGAAGTTTTGACAGAAATGAAATACATAATCACTTGAGTAAACCAATAGCAAATAGAGGAGTTTTTTTTAAATGTTAGAATTTCTTGTTTTGCTTAGGTCTTCAAATAATAATATTCTAATAAGAAGCTTAAGTTACCCAAAGAAGCAGCACACTGTAAATTCCCAAAAGAAAGTAGGAGAAAGTTTACCATAGCAGCTGCCAGTTGATGTGATACAGCTGGTGAATGATCTTCAAAAAACATTTAAATCCTTACATAAAAATGTAGGGAGGTGAGTTCTCATGGGGTCTCATGCAGAGTTACTTTGAGCTTTGAGTTAGTAGAACTAGGGTCAGTTGCATGCCAAAGCTGTGCTACTGCATTCAGATGGCTGTTCTGGCTTCACATATATTCTGGTAGCTTCTTCACAGGAGTGGAATTATTTAAAATAAACAGGGCATTGGCCTGATAACCAGTTTTACTGTCTGAGCATAGCTTTCTCTTTTTATTTAGAATCGTGGGCACTCAAACGAACCCTCTAATAGAGGAAAGGAATAGATTACTCCAAAAAGGAGTAAAAGATGCTCAGATCACCTAGTGCAACACCCTGCCTTAACCCAGACCCACATCTCTCTCCCAAAGTAGAAAACAAAATAGATGAAAGGCAAATATGATTCATTTTTGTTACACATTAAGTATTAGAGATGGAAAAGTTTCATTAGTCTCTTATTAGTTATTATTAGTCATAAACTAATAATTTCTTAGTATTCACAGCCACTCTAATCATCAAAACTCGGTCTCTTTTGCACATGTTAAGTGTGATAACAAAAATAAGATGGATGCTTCAAGGAAGGCATTGAAACATATGGCTTCTCTACAAAAAATTGACAGAGAGCAGATGGGAAGCAAATATATACAGCAACTGTGTGCCATGGTGTCTTAGCTTAGGCATGTAAATATATTTGCAGATTAATTTTCCTCTTTTTTTACTTGTGCTAGTAAAAATAAAGAAGATTAAAGTATGAGATAGTAATGGAAAAAATATAGTTTTAATATAAAATCCTTGCTGCACACAAATTAAAGATATATTAAATTTCTTTGACAATTTGAAACATATTTTTTCAGAAAATGACAAGCTAAATATATATTTTATTGTCCAGTCTCTTCCTCCTTAAATCAGAAGCCACTAACAGCATTTCTGGTGAGATATGGTCAAGACTGCTGGGAGAGATTACCAGTTTTTTAGTAGGTACAGTGTTACACATATTTTTCTAGCAGATATTAAGTGAGATTGTGACTAAAATGTTTAAATCAAACCCTACAAAAGTTTAATCAGAAAGAAGAGAAAGTCACTCAGTAATTTCTAGTTCAAGGACTAAAGTAATTATGTCTGGCCTGCAAAATTTTTAAAACACGTGACCATGAACAACACTTAATAGTGTCAGTTTCAGTAATACTAGTAAACTAGCAAGGTCAGAGAAAAAAAAAAAAAAATCCAAAATATAATACAGCCTAGAATATGGTAAAAAAAAAGAAGTTCAGAACAGCAAACACAGCACTTAATAGAGGTTCCATAAAATGATTTAGTTCAGCAAACACCAGCTGTTCTGAATAAAATGCTAATATTAGTTTAATTACTTTAACATCAGGTCCTCAATAATCATGTCCTCAGCTTATATTCAAATCACAGAAAAGTGAGAGCTATCTAAAATAAGGTACAATATAGAGATATTTTGTCAAACAAAAGAGGCAAGAAGTACCATTGATGTAAACTGTTAACTACAAGTGTACATCTGTATATATATTTCAATTCTACTGTGGTATTATTATGGCAACATTTATTTTTGGCACCTGACATTTATGTTACAGCCTCAAAACTTTACTAGACCACAGGTTTTAGGCTGAATTCTGAAATAATAAACTGTAAGTTAGGGTGGTCTTTAAATAGTACTGTTAACTACTGCCTATGTGCAGCATGTAAATATTTATGACCAGCTTTAGTGGAAACCCCTGCCTAAAATCTAGATATGTCTTAATGTAACCCAGTTTACATTTTTACTGAAACTCTGCTTTTGAGATTTTTCCCCTTGTAGCAATATTAGAACATATGAGACAAACATAAATGGAGTGACACTTTCTGCTTGTCAGCAGTGGGAGCTGATCAGGTTAACTGCAGCAAAGTAGATTTGTTAATCCTTTACCATTGAATACAGTGTGAATACAGAATGTGCATATGAAGGAATTTCTGAACATTTAGGTGCATGACTCAAACAGCTACTGAAAAAAACCCCACCTTTCCTTATAAAGTTTGTTTGTTTGTTTGTTTGTTTTTTCTCAATATCCTTGTGAGAGCTACCTGGGGAAGGTGGTTGAAGAAGCAGTTGAAGTGGATGATCAGATTTCTGCAGATAAGACATAAGAGTGAGATAGAAACTGTTAGCTGTTTCAGCTTTGTGCATAATATTTTGTTGAGTACAGATTGTGACAATAAATATGGGAGTTGTCTTTTTTTCTATTTCATGCAACATAAATGAACATTCAGTTCAATATAATTAATCAAAGTATGTACTTTCTAGTTTTCCTAAATCATCAAATAATCCAGGTCCCTTCCAACCCCTAACATTCTGTGATTCTGTAAATTATCACACATTTTTTTCTCATAGACTCCTCTGTTTCTTTTGTATTCTAGAACTTATACGTGGGTACTTTACAAGTAATGATCCCCAGTCAGTCAGTATTCCAACTCCTATTTTCATTCCAGTTACTTGTAATCTATTGATCTTGGTGCCAGTACAGAGAGAGAAGAAATCATTGATCAAAGAGAGCAGAGAGCAAGGCTCTGCACCTGCCTTGTCTGGGGGCTGCAGTAACAGCTGGGTAACTTTCTGGAAAGACAACAATAATCAACTGGAACATTTTTAAACTGGGACACACAGGTTAAATTTTAAATAAAATCCTGACACCGAAACCAATCCATATTTCAGTGGAGCAAACATAAAATAACAGATTCTCTTCCAAGTTCTCTATTGTGATCTGTTACCTACCAATTCTAATCTTTTACTGCTTAACAAACTGGTCTGTTAGTATCTGTCTAGAGTGTCAATGAAACATCACCCTTATAGGTGGAATCACAGAATCACACAGAATGTGGTTATTTAAAAAAAATATATTTCTATACTGTGGCTGTCATTCTTACTGTTATTTATTAAATTTCTTTGTTGCCACAACAGAATCTCTTCATGTTCTGACAAGGAAACATTCTTCAGATGGAGTTGCAGACAGGCTAATTAAAATTACAGTAGAAAAGCCTTAGATCCAGACAATTTGCTGTGTGTGCAACGTATCTTTAGAGCCTAAATGTCTGCCTTCACAGAGTGGGATCTATTCATTACAAATCAGCTATTTATCTCACCCTGTATTTATTATATTAAATACCATGACAATCACAGGGGCTTTTTTTCATGTTCTGTTGATAGATTTTATCAAAAAGTTACTGTCATTAATGAATTCTTCATTCTTCTGCTAAATATATTGTGGAGATTGAAAGTGTTTACTTTGCTTTTGCAATTTTTTATATATTGTGATCCACATTTGATACTTACTGAAGTTGAACTTAATGATACCGGACTTGACAAGTTTGATCTATGATTTAATGATTATGCTACTTAGCTGACTAACTTTTCATAATCTAAAATGCTCTGGGATTCTAGAAAGATCTGAGCAGGTGAAAAAACTCATGCAAAATTGCCAGAAATAGTCTCTCCTGCCTAAGCAGGTGTCCTGGCTGGAACTGCAGGAACTGTGGGCTTGTGTGCAAAGTCAGGAAAGGTGGGAAAGCTGGGAGAGGAGAGAAAGCACTTAAACTGCTGAAATAATAAATGCTGTTTACCACCCAGAATTTGTAATCAGAGCAATGCAAAAAGTATGGACACGAGTACATTTTGGAAATGGAGAGTGGGAGCTTTTGTTGCTGAACAGAGTGTAAAAGGGATGGCAAGAAATGGAGGACTTTGGAAGAGTGATGAGATCCAAAATTTACCTTTCAGTGCATGTGCGAATGCATGAGTTATTGTCACACACCTTGCAGATTAGCACAGAAATTTCAAATCTTAGAGACACATGACTATTATAATAGTATAATCTTTTAAAGAAGATCTTATAGATCTTATTTGTATTAACTGTTCAGTGAGTTTTACTCAACCTGAGCCATTGAGAAAGACAAACTGAGGTGTCTTTTCTACCATGTTGAAACATAGCCTACATGCTCAAGGAAGTTCTGAAAACCTGAGATATTGTAATTCGAGAAAAGCATAAAACTGTAATTAAAAAGAAGTATACATATTTATTAACCAATATTATTTGGACATGTATTTTATTTCAGTGCAAGTCAGTAACAGCAATCAGTGGGACTTTAGGTGACAAGTATCCAGTGATTTAAGAGATAAGGAAATAGATGGGGCACAATAACTACCCTAAGCATCACCATAACCATCCTTGAACTAACCTCTATCCTAATCTAGAACTGTAGGGACACTGGAATACCTCTCTGCCTGGTCTTTTAACAAGCATGTAACCATCTAAAGAGGTCCTGGAGGGCACAATTTCTGATCTCATAAATCATCCTGTGATTCAGGATCATCATCAAGCTGTGAACTCAGGCAGCACCAAATATTCTGAACAAGCCATTGGTATGAGTCCTCTGTTGGGAATGGATCCTCACCTGCCTCCAGTCAGCCAGGGAGAGACTGGGTAGATGTCTGCCTGCAACCACTTTTCCCCTCACTAGGCAGCTTTCTTGCCATGATGTGTGCTGAGAAGTAAAAGCTGCTTCTTTTACATTATCAGATGGAATTTATTAATATTTAAAAAAAAAAAAAAAAGGATAGTGTTAAGAGTCACTAATTAGAGTACTAGCAAATCAGATAAAGAGTCAGATAAATATGTTGAAATTAGCTGGTATTAGATCTGAAAATTTTGTCATGCCACAATAATTTGTTTATAGTACATGGCATTTTACTAAACCAAACAAGAAATGTATGACAGGGAGGGATAGTAGGAAGCTACTAGTACATAAAAGTGAGTCATAGAAAGTAAAATAAACTGAATCAAAGGACAGTGAGAAACAATACAAACCATTGCAATTGCAGGAGAGAACCTTCACCTTCCTTCAGTAAGCCTACTTCATTCTTTGCATCACAGACAAATGACCAAATGAAAAATGGATGCTTTATGAAATAAACATGCACAAAACACAAAGTGTAAAAATTATGTGATGTTAGTTGAATCGTATAGAGAATATTTATTCATATATCCTTATATTGAAAGGTACTCTGAAAACAGACGGAATAAATATCAATATTGCAAATGTAGATACATACCAAATAACCTATGTCTATGAATAAAAAAGTATTGAAACTCCCATAACTTTGTAATGATTTTCAACTACTGAAGCAGAAAGTCCCTGGGAAAATGAACAGAGAACTAAGGTTCTTTTGCATTTCTATAGCATTCTTATCTCAGTGTTCTCTTCAAAAGAATAAAAACATTTAAATATTCATCTTGATCTAGAGAAATTTTGAAAACAGGATGACATAAAATGAAAAACTATTTTCCTTTGAGAGAAAATTAGATCAATTTAAGTAGCTATTTAAGTGTTCATAGGAACAATTATTCTTCATGATATAGGTATGAAATTCAAGAAGAGAAACCAAATTAGACAATCTTTAGATAAGTGAAACTGTAGTTGAGCTGAATAGTTGATTGCTACTCAGACAAAAAGACTGAAGATTAAATATTTATTCAAGTCACTTGACTTTGACCTTAGCATTCAAATGGACTTATTTCACGGATCAAGTTAAACAGATTTTCACTGAATCTTCAAATCCTTTAGAGTGAGACGAAGGAAATTTTGCATATGTATAAAACTATGCTTTTGCTTGCATATTAGAATTTAGGAATCCTTACTTTTTTATAGGAGTAATACAAAATCTATGGTCCAAAGAGCTGACTTTGTAAACATCTATGTATTAAAACAGTGGGCAGTTGACCACCCAGAATCTCTTATTAAAGAAAGTAATTCTCCTCTCTGATTAAATTTACAGCATCTTGTTAGCAGGTGAACAAGGCATGTTTATACCCACTCATATGCTGACCTTTAAGAGTCTATTACTTCTGCTCAACTTGTGAATGGGGCAGAAAGTGACTGGTGAACTATTTTATTTCAGGGACATCCATGAAGGAAATAGCTCCTATTAGTACCTCTCCATTAAGGAGTCTATTCTAGTAACCTGAATTGAAAATGCTAAATGTGTTTTATGTGTACCTTTTACTGCTGAATTTTATAAACCAAAATGTATATAAGCTGTAATGAAAACTAGGTGCCATACAGTGAGATGAATGTAAAGACTATTTTAATGTGTTTATTTTCTTTCTATATCTTCTGTTTGTTACTGCCTGCTCAGTAGCTCATTTTGCTCATTTTGCTGATCTGTGCAGAATAGTCCAAGAATTGCACTATATTCCTAATGGTGTCTAAATTAAGCCTTTGAATTTTTCAGTGTTTTTCTCCTTGAACACAATACATAAGGACAGAGTTTTCAATAATCCTATTACTTGGTACAGAAATAAGCTATGGCTAGTGGAGTGTCTGATGCTTTCAACTTCCAATTAGTGACTGCGGCTCCTGCATATAAAATTGCAGAATAATTTAGCTGCAGCTATATTCATCAAACAAGAGGCAGAAACATTACATATCTCCCAAGAAACCAGATTTTAAAGTTATCACCTATAAATGATATTATTTACTGAAATCTGCCTCTTCCATTACATGCTGTAAATATAGAATACCTTGTGTGTCTTTAAGATAAATTCTTCTTTAAAGCGACTAGTAAACTAATGAGAATGCCTCAGATGATAAATAAAACTGCTAATTCCTCTATTTGAATTTACATGGCTGCATATCAACATAAGTTAGACTGTGCTAATATTTTTTCTTCCAATGGAAATTCTTTTGAAATTACAGAGTTTAATTTATGCCTAGAACTTGGCAAGTATCAAGCTCTTTAAACCTTTCTTATCCTTTCAGACTCTCACCGACCTAATTTCTTAGCAAGGATATGTAAAGCAATAGATCTTGATTATAGGGAAGTGTACATATGAGTTAGGGATGAGAAAACATAATCTGTAAGAACAGAGACCTATCCATAGAGCTAAGTATCCAAGTACAGAACACCTTGGGTGTTTGATATTGATCCCGCTAATTTGGGAGGTGGCACTATAATTTGGACAAAATTTGCTGGAATGTTGGTATTTTTGGCACATATAACCATCATCTTGCTGAAGCATTGTTTAGCATTTGTGCTAAAGCTAAAGCAATCTTCAAAATATGCTTCATATAGCTTGTGACCAACAGGTGATCTATTCACAAGAGAGTAGACCGAGTACAAGGTGTGTGGTTCTGATAATGGGGAATAATGGAGAGAAGGTTGGTAAACACAGGGGCAACCTGTGTCCATATGGTAGATGTTATGAGGGAAGACAACCCTATTAGAAATGTACCAAAGACAAACATAAATTCAGCCCTAAAAAACAATTATCTGTGAAAGATCCTTGGTTGTTTTATGTGGTCTTGGTAAAACAGATTTTGTGTCTTTCCTGCCTCAACTTGGCTTACAAGTTTTACCTTCTTGCTAATCATTTCATTCTTCTGAGTATTTCCATAATTTTGACTTGAACTACTAACAGGGTATGATGTCTGGAGTCCCAGCTTATATTTGCTCATGGGGGATTGGAGTAGGTTGCTTTTTATTCACTGTATAACGTGTCCATGGATGATTTAGTGGAAGAGATGGTTGTTGTAATTTTGTTCCCAAGCTTCGTGCATCTGATTATAGTGTCTGTAAACTTGTATTTACTGCATTAGTTATGTTCTTCAGAATCTGAGAAATACTGAGTTGGAACCTCTGCCAGGTGAGATAACAGGGAGGGAGGGGTTAATTAGCCTTAGGAGGTATTACTCCTTTGCTTCTGACACAGGAAACACTGAGGTGTCTCAGTATCAAACATAGATATGCAAAAGCTGGCTATTACTTTGGTAATTTTTAATCACAGTGTCCTTAAAGTGGTTCCACCTGTATATATGCAGAAACATGCCAAAACTGCCTGTGGTCTGAACAGAAAGATTGCAATTAGATGGGGAGCACATACACATGGTAAATCATTGAAAATGCACAGCATTTTAATCTTAATCTTGTTGAACTTCCAAGCAAGCTTGTGAGTTAATTAATACTTTTCAATAGAGTTGAAGCAGAATAAGTATGACTTGGGGAAATTGTTCTATCCTTCGCCTTTTGTATCTTGCTCATTGAAGTTTGAGTCAGGTCATTAAGATCTATAAGTCATCATTATTCAGTTTAGTAAATTAAGATGATGGTCTAATTCCCATTCCTGGTGGGCAGAGACACAGATGCTTATACTAACTGTAGGTGATGAAATAGTTCAAAGTCTTGGGGTTTGAGCTTCCACTTTGTTCTCAGAGGGCACTCTTCTCAAAAATTAGTGTGTTTTAAAATTAGGCAAAAGTAGGGATTTTCTGAAGTCAGAAGGTACAAAAAACTTTGTGAAGAAGTTATGTGAGAGGGATACTGAGAGACTTATCCTGTATATCCAGAATTATCTGATAGGAATAAACAACTCATTTGTAAAACCATCAAAACGGCATCAGAGTGTTTAGTGAAGAAGTTAAACAGAAGGTTCCCAGACATCTAAAACCTAGTAAAAGTGACCAGCTATTACTTGAAAAGAATGAACTTACCTCAAAAAGAGAAATGGAATTATTCTTTTAAGTTTTGCTCTTAGTTATGAGTCTATGTCCTGGTTTGAGTGAGAAGAGAACTAATTCTGTTCAGTGATTTTATTTTTCATCTCAGTTCTTCCAACAAACTTCACTGTCTGAAGTTAGCAGCCTGTTAGTGCCTGCTTCTTGTAGTGATAACACCTCATGTTTAGAGTTACTACCAAGGGTTGGTGTGCAGATTAAGACCACTGATGGATCTTGTGTGCCACATTTGGGGTGCAGAAAGTGAAAGGCTGTAACTGTAGGGGGGAGCAGACAGGACAGGTGACCCTAAATTGACCAACAAGGCACTCCAGCCCATATACATTATATTCAGTATAAAGCTGAGGGTTCTAGAGGTTCTCAGTCTTCTCTTGGGGTGCTCTGTGTCTTTGATCTCTTGGACAACTTTGCCAGTGTTGTTCAACTGGGCTTGGGTTCTCTTTTGGTGCCTTCCTTGGAGCATCTAAGGAGAACTCTGTCCATTCTGCCTTATTTGTGTGTTCCTGAACCTTGTACCTGAATCCAGCTCCTGAACACAGTTCCTGTCTGCTGTGGAGCCCAGTTCAGGATTCTCCTCATGCCTGCTCCACAGCATCAGTGGTGGCATAATTACTGTCAGGGGGTGTTGGGTTCGATACTGGTTTTGTATATGTTTGTATATATTCCATTTTTAAAATTTATATTAATATTGATTAAAGCTGTTCTAGTTTCCTTTTCTAATCACAAAATCTCTCTCCCTTATTCCCTTTCCCTTCCCATTTGGGGAGGGAGGGAAGTTAACAGAGATTGTTACAGGTCTAAGGGGCTGCCCTGACTCTAATCTGTGACAATCTGACAACTAGTTAGCACAGTGCTAACATGTATTGAGCTAAATATAAGATTGAGGGAAAAAATACCAAGAAAATCATCTGAAAACATGTAGACAGAGATGCCAGCACTCTTTTTATGGTAATAAAAACAAAAAGAATGAGCATTAGAAGTGACACTTGCAAAATCAGAGTGAAAGTTAGGAGGTCTTTAAAAGCCACTGTCATCCTGGCAGTGATTGGCTGGTGATGTGTTACCGTGTAAACTGAAAGCAAGGTGTAGCATACATCAAATAAAGCCAGAATATGACTAAAAGGAGAGAAAAAAAAAATAAAAATTAGGCTGTGACTATTACCAAGCTAAGTATGGACAAGTGGAGAAATTGTTGTGCCCTGTAATTGAAATAATGAAGCAAGATCCCTGGAGCACTTGGGAGAGATATTATCTCAGTTTGTATATATAAACAGAAGGTACAGAGTACCCATTGATACTGTAACTTGCACAGTCCTGTAACTAGATACTTTCTGCAAAGACATCACTGAATTTTTGTTTTACTTTTCAATCCATCTTTGCCAGAGATTTTCCCTGCATAATAGATGGAACAATACCTTTTACTAAGCAGGCATTTCTCATCTAGATTTATGAATGAATGAACCAATATTTCTGGGGGAAGCTGGTGATTGTAAAGTTCAGCAAGTATCGTGTCAGGGTTAATGATCCACATATTTCAGGAGACTCTAATCTTTATGGGCTGGAATTGCTAAGACAGAGTTGTGGAAGACAGAGACTGTTTAGTATTGCAATGTCTTTAAGTCCAAAAGAAATAGAGCCTAGTGCAGCAGAGCATCATCAGTCACTGTGGCATGTCACAGAGAAATGCAGGTGCTACAAGGAATCTGTCTGCTGAACAGCAGGATCTCAGTCATGTCACCATACGATGTAGACAGTTACACTACTACACCCTGTTGTGTCCTTCCCTGAGGAAAGAAATAGTGGGATAAAGTGAATGACTGTGAAGGATCCTCCTGTGACAGAGGAAGCTGTTGCTTTTCAGCTCAAATTTAGTCTATTTTAGGCATGACTTCAGTCCTTCAAGTATTTCATCCCCAGTAGAGTGAAAGTCTTCCAGTGCTTTTACTCTTCAAAATCAACAGTACTCACTGTTGGGATATTACTACTTATATCTGAATTGCTTTGTGAGATATACTACAATACTTTTAAAGGTGAATATTCTTTCATCAGAAATATTCTGACCAAGGGCTCTAATTAGGTCCTTGTGCATTTGTGAAGGCAAAATCTTTGAAAGGGAAACAGACTGAAAGATAGCCTCTGACACTAAAAAATATTTTGAAGACTGTTAGAAAAGTTATTTCTTTTTTTAACCAGCGTGGTAAGGACTGAAGTGGAAAGAGATTTTCTATGAAGGGGTTAGAGCAAGAAAGACATTTCTATCAAAGAAAAGGTTACAGAGAACATATTTCCAAGCAACCCCAGGAAATTTTAAAGAAAGAAGTTAAATCCCAATGAAATTGGTAAGCAATTTAGCCCTTGCTGAGAGTTTTGACCAAAGGATAGACAAAAACTTTTATTTGCAGTCAGACTTTACATGAGCAAGAAACCAGAATTCCCTGTGGGGTACTTCATTCACAGCCTCTGATCAAGGGTCTCTGGCAACTGAACCTCTCCCCAGATTTAACTATGGCAATATGAACAGGAAGAAAAGAACAGCACACTGTGAAAGCAAGGACCATGAGAGTAGTTGTTTTGGGTGCTTTTAAGGCTGATCATCAAGTGTTATTCAACACCCATTAGGCCCAGTCTTGTTCTGACTGACATCTTTTGCAATCACTTCTTGAGACTACTGGGAAATCTTACTGTTAGAAAAGTGTCTACTCCAGAAATAGGAACTGTATGAAATAGTTATAGATATAGCCTGTTATAGACAACAGTCACACCTTGCAATGAATGAAAATATTTTTACTGTAACAGTTGTTAAACACTGGAACAGTGAAAATAGTTCCACTTGCTTGAAGAATCACCCCTTTGATGTCTCTCTCCCTTATTCCTTTTCTCTTCCCCATTGGGAAGGGGAGGGGGTTAAATGAGAGTATCTGTTATCAGTCTGGGGGCTGCCCTGACCCTAAACTGTGACAACTAGGATGACCATCTCTTTCCAAGAGAAGTTTATAAAAGGAATATTATGAGATTTCCCGTTTTCCTTGAAGCAGGGAAAATTCTAGAGTAAAATATACAACATGTCCTTAGCACAGAAATGAAAACAGTGACCATTCTCACTTTATTTTTTTTTTCCCAGCCTCTTATTTTGAAGTGCAATAGTCTATACCACACATATAAACTATTTAAAATAAAGTACACTGAATCTCTTTATAAAAAAAATGGTACTTATTTGTGTCTAAATAGAACAAAACCATCTTGGTCATGCTGCAAAATTATCTACATGGTTGACCATAAAAATGGAGCAAGAGAAGAGATTCAATTAGTTTGAACATTTCACATGAAAAAGTAGTTTGCATACAAAATGTTTTCAGCTCCATAGAGTTGCTGTTTCATTTTATACTGGTATCTTTATTAAAAGGGCTGTCATAACACTGAAAATCAAACTAAACCTAGTCCTGCTTATCCATTACCCAATAGGGGATCTTTTTCAGGATCCCTCTGTTTTGACTCTAAATTTTGAGGCAAAAATGTAGAAAGTATTTTTGCACAAGAATATAATGGTTTTCTTACTTCATGACTAAGGAATGTGGTCACTGGTCAATGAGCAGGAGAATCACCTCCACAGTTCCCCTTCCTGTTAATAGTAGAAGATAGTATAAAATCCCTTTGCATTAGTGGCTCAAAAGACTTATTAATGCTCCCATCACCATTAACTTAATTTTTAGCACCTGCACTTTTCATAGCCACTGACTCAAGTGAATTCTTGGGTCATACTGAGTGCATGATTTATCTACAGGGGGCTTAGGAGAGCACCTAAAATGCACATTGATAAAATAATCCAGTAAAAAATCCCAATGTACTGACATTTCAATTTTGAAACACATAGATGTTCATTCTCTAATGTTAAGACACATCAGGGATGTAATCTATAGGCTTGGTTGCTTTCATGTCAGGGTAGATCATCTGATGTCAGTGGTGTGGACTCTTATACATCATTACAAATGAAAGCAGAAACATGTGAATAGCTTTTTACATTCTATTTTTAACTTGTGCTTGGTCATGTTGCAGTGCCATAAAATGTTAATTTCCAGCTTCTCTCAAACGTAACTACTAATTTCAAGTAATTACTTGCTGGTGCAGGAAAACTGAAAAGGAGAATAGAAAAAAATACACGATACAAGTCTATTTTTATGCTGTAAACAACATGATTACTTTTCCCTTTTCCATGGCAGATTCAATAGTTGTTGATTGAATTATCTAGCATTAGCTGAAGTGGACGTGGACAAAACAAGCAATAAGAATCCACAATAAGAATCAATGGAAATTATTTATTTCCTGGAGAGCAAATCAAATAACAGGGAGGATCCAATTAGCTAGTGATCACATGAAGTGGAAATCATTGTGCTAGTATCCTGCTTCCTCTAAGCTGAGGTCAATAGTCACATAAATACACAGT
This sequence comes from Corythornis vintsioides, assembly GCA_025447755.1. Lineage (NCBI taxonomy): Eukaryota > Metazoa > Chordata > Aves > Coraciiformes > Alcedinidae > Corythornis > Corythornis vintsioides. Next base: position 4,865 of record JAOEGS010011965.1, on the reverse strand, counting down.
GGCAAAAAATCTTTTCCTTTGTTTATTCACACTGAATCTGAAGCATATATCCCTAGCACTGCATATCTCTGCAGACAGTAATCTACACAACTACCAAACTAGAATAATTACATATGGATGTCTACTGAGGTACTTATTAAAAAAAAAAAAAAAAAAAAAGACCCTGATAATTATGTTATGAATAGAAAACCCTCAACCTGCTACTCTCAACTTTATACTTATAAATCCATTATTTTCGATGTCCTCAGAGGAAACAATAAGCATTGCAGAATGTTCTGAAATGTAATGCCTCTGAGATCTCTTCAGCAGTGCCCTAATCTGAAATGCAAGAACAAAATTATGATGAAGATTGTAATTATACCACTGCTACAAACTGACTTTGTATTCCCTCGGAACAAATTGTAGATATCCATTTGGATCCCTGCAGCAATATCCAGCCAAGTCCTGGCTGTCCATGTGAAGTCAGAACTCTGATACTAATTCAGAATCAGCTTGTGGTTAATGCTAGCATTGAAAGATACTCAGTTACATAAAAAGAAGAGCCAAGCTGCAAAAGTTTGTGATATTTGCTATTTAGAAAGTTTAACTAATGAAAAAGACCAAAATCTTGACTTGCTTGCAGTCTGATACTGCCTTCTCTTGTGTATTTAATCTTACCATCATAAGTTTTAAGTAATTCTGAATTACTTTTCATTTGTTCTTGACATCTAACACCTGGTTAGTTTAGAATTATGCACAGAAGTGAGGTAAACCTCACAGTTCTTTGCCCTGATAAACTCCTACTGACTCCTGTGTGTCTGTGAGGCAGTAGCAATTGTCAAGCTAGACTAGTCAATAGGTATGACATGAGATCTGGAGGCTGGCTAATGGGAAGTCTAGGCCATCTACAGAGGACTCTACATGTGTCTGGAAGCTGTGTCATCTTCTAGCAGCCTTTGAGGCTGATTACATATGGGACAACTAAGAACAGGATGGGACCATTTATTCCTTGCTAATTTAGTTCTTATCCCGAGCAGGCTATTTCAAATTGATGTGTTATTTGTGGTATCAAATCTAAAGGCACTGTTTTCATGTTGGGGTTGATCTGTTGGTAGTAGTCTGCTTTTATACAGAGTGAGTATACTGAGTGTGTGTGCTCAGTCCCACTGCAGGCTGGATCTGGACATCAGGAACCACAACATCTTTACATCTAAGAAAGGAGGAATTGCTCTGTCTCTTGAAGTCTGGTAAATTTGTTTTAGGTGGACTGAGAGAAAATGTTTGTCTCACTAGGTGCATCCTGTTGTTGCACTAGGTTAGACTACTGTTTAGCATCCTAAGAAGTTTCAATTAGGAAAGAGGTAGTTTGGGTAGTGTCAATGAAAATGTCACTCATTCTTCTGTAGATGTACTAGTGTCCAAACATTTATTTACTTATTTTTTAAAGATAAAGCTACTTCCCAGTTCATATGTAGCAATCATCATTTATAAGGAGGGTGATGAAAGATTTAGACATAGCCTTAAAGCATTTTGGTGTGGTAGAATTTGTTTCTCATTTTCCAGATAAGGGGCTTGGGTTTAATTGGTAGACAGTAAATGTGTTGTGGAAAAAGAACAGACCTAGTCTTTTAAGAAACTAATTCAGAAAAACTGTTTCAAAAGAACTGATCCCCTTAAGAGCAGTCTAAGCCCCTAGGTACAAAGCTCTCCCTTTTCCCTCTGCCATTCTTTTTTTACCATTGACAAAGAGAATTCAAATACCATTATGGTAAATATTCTGTTGCAACATTTCTGTTCTCTTTAAATGTTCACAGTCAAACATACTACTGTGTACATCATCAAAAGCTGATTTACACAGCTGAGTTTCTGGCTCCTAAGGAGAAGTAGGAACAATGTTCTAATTAGCATTCAAAAGCTGATCAAAATAGCAAATATGTTACTGGAACAGGTGATTTAAATAACTTGTAATTGAAGACACCAATTTTCAGAGCTTGAGGGGTTGTAATAAAAGCAAGAACAAATGAAAGAAAAAGGAAACAAAACAAGTCTTACCCAGGCAACTAACAGGTTCAGAATATTGGTAAATTGTTCCCTCTTCTAAACTATCGTTTATTGTTATCTTCCTGGAAAAGTCATTTTTCAGAAGGTTTTTTTTACAGCAGTCATCTGCATGGACTGAAGGCAATAAGGTAAGAGCTTACATTTTGCTCTTACACTGGTCTCTGCAAGGTTTCCTTCTCATCTCTCCTATTTGATTCGGTGACCATTTGCTGAGTACTTAGCAGTCTTTAATCACAGGCCTGGGGCCACAGTTTTCCAAGCAAGACTCATTGCATGGAGATGAAGAAAGCCTTAGGGAGGATAAAGCAGTCTAGCTGTCTGATAGTGTCTTCCTTTGCTTGCACTGTTTAATTCCTTCAGCAGATTCTGAGCGTGGTGAAATAGTCTCTTCACTGTCCTGAGCAAGCAAGTCATATGAAGACTCTCCTGGGTAGGTTAGGGACATACATTTCAAATTCGATTTCAACTGTTAAAGTGGATTTTCTACACAAGGACTGTAAAAGGAAATTGGAACTTTTCATTACTCTGTGTGGGGACAGAACAAAAACTGACCTGATTCTTCACTCCAGATTTGAAGATGGTATAGACTGAACATCACAAAAGGATTATTAGGTATACTTTTTCAAATGAATTGGCTTTCCTATGTCTCCTCTTTTTAGTGATGTCTTTCAAATGAACATTCAGGGTGGGATGCTTTCTGTCACGAATCCACAAAGAGAATCACCCTGAGAGATTTACAAGAACAGAGGGATGATAATCTCAGATTTACATCAATGAGCAGAAAGTAGAATATATGGGACCCAGCAAAGGGCAGTGTTAAGTTCCTCTTCTAAAGCACTCGGTACAGAGGAAAGTAAGTGAACCAAACAAAGATCTGTACAGTAGGATTTCTTGTGCATATATATGAGCCCCAAGAACACTGATGCAGTTCCACTAAAGTGATCTGTATGGGTTTATTCTAAATTGTCTCTACTCTGCAGCTGGCTGATAAATACTGTAATAGCAAATTTATTTTAGGGATAATAACTTAAACAGTATTTACAGGAGTCAAACACAATATTTTAAATACATTTAAAATACTACCTTTCTGCTAACTCACCCAGACATAGTCAAACTCCATGTCTTTTCTCTTTTTAAGAGCAGTCACACTGAGAAAATAAACAATATATATTTGTACTGCAAATAATACCATAATATGTAAGTGCATAATACAAAAGGATATGTAATTAATTACATAATGTATTTGCTATGAATTATTATTTTAGACATATTTAAAATTACCATTTTATAGGTGAGAAAAATTAGAGTCTCTGCTTTCTTTTTTTCTTTTTATTTCACAGTAACTCTATTGCCTCAGAAGAGTGCAGGCAGTATTTGTAAAAGCAATCTAAAAGGAGCAGCCATAAATCAGAAGCTTAAGGAAAGTTTCAAAGAGTAACTTCTGAAATGTCTTATTGACAAGTAGCTTCAGAAATATGTCCTTCAAATATCCATCAAGATTTTATAGTGCTGATGAGAAAAGAATAGATTATTAATTTCTTCTGCTGGTGACCTTTCACTTTGGTCACATATCTCCTAAACATTGACCATACCATACATATTTTGCTGTTGCCTCTTTTTATTGGACCATTGCCTTTGACAATTTCACAAAGCAAAACTGTGGAACAGGGTCAGTGCCCAGGCATTGCTTGGAAAACTGACAATTGCCTGGCCCAGAGCTGTGCAAGGAACTATTCTGGCAATCTAATCTAATATATAATGAAGTCTTATACCTAAGAGTGTCCCCTAGAACACTCTGATCTACCAACAAAACTACAACTAAGGGAGCCTGTAGAAAAGGATGTAACATTTGCTCCTTTCTTTGTGACTTGTAAAATCCCCCCAGCAATTTCATATATGCAAAAGAATAGAGGTACAATAGACTCAAATATACATCAACAAGTGAGAATGATTCAACAGATGGCAGGCTCCTGTGACCTTGGATGTTAGGCAACAGTCATGGTTTTTAAATCCTAATCAATCTTTAAATCCTTGTGGTGACCTGAACAGAACCAATGCTCTATTACTGCTAAAGTCTATACATTCAAAAAAAATCAATATATGCTTTACCTGGGAGAGTTTATAAACTTAAAAGGCAGTGCTGAATAAAAAGAAATAGAAAGAAATTACTTTCCCTATTTTACAGGTGAAGAACTTAATTACAAAGTTCAGATTTAGACTCAGTCTAAACAGAAATCAGAAACCTACCCAAAAAAACCCCTATATTATAACCCAGGAACTTGATACCTTCTTTTCTTGAAAAAGAGGAGGAAAATCTTGATACATTAATTGAATAAATTCAATGCTATTAAACTAATTGCAGCTATAACACAGTAATAAAGTTAGAAATCATTTAACAGGACGTGTACTAGCCCCTCTTCCCCCCCTTCTGATGCAAATCATAGAAACCTGGACGTGTTGCCTGTTAGAATACATTGAAAGCTGTCTGTTGTTGCCTACAAACAACATTCAAGAGTATTTCACAAGTAGGACTCGGATTCAGCTGCAATTTTTGGTAATTCAAGCACCAGTATTTCTCAGGAATCTGCATTGCATCCTCAAAGAATTGGTGAGCATATTAATACACTCAGAGAATAACCTTTTATGTTTTCCACAAAAAGCCAATTGTTATTCATATAATAGGAAAGCTTATGGCACTTCTCAGGCCTTGGGTCCCTAGGATAAGCTCATAAAGGGCAGAGAATATTTTATCTCTCTCAATTTAATCCAGTTATTTTCTTAGGTCTTGCTGCAATAATATAATGTGGCATGTAAACAAATATAAG
>JAOEGS010011964.1:56808-141576 GCA_025447755.1 Corythornis vintsioides | reverse complement strand
TTAGGTAAAAGAAAAAAAAAACTTAAAATATCTTTTTTTTACAAAAGAGAACCGAAAAAAAAAATTGTGTTTTCACAACAAACAAAAAACCTTTTTTTTTTCCCCCCCCCCCCCCCCCCCCTCTCAAAGAGGTAGAGTCAAAATAGTAAAGTTTCCATTCTGGCAGATTCTTCTGTTGTTGTTTTCCTGTGTTTTCAGTAAAAGTGCTGTGAACCAAACCTGGACCATGAATAAGTGTTTGCATAAAATGTGTTCCAGTCATAAGAGATGTGAAAATTCTCCAAATAAAAGTAGACTGGAATGGATACTGCTAAAAGGAAAGTGGGGATTCTTATTGGTGAGATCTGGACATGCTTCTATTTTTTTTTTTTTCCTGAGTTTCAGGCTTGCCCTAAGACAAGTGAGGAGGAGCGTTGGGGAAGTCAATTAAAATAAAACTCCAAAGCAAAAAATGCAAATATGTGAGTTTGACAACTCTTTGAACTTAGGGCAATAATTGATTCACAACCAACCATTTCAGCCAAATAGAAATAGAAAATACTAAAAATGCACAACATAAATAAGAAAATATTATCAGCTTCCTCCTGACTCAAGTAGCAGAAACAATGCCTTTTCTGCCATAGCTGGTGCTTGCCTAGAGATAATTTGGATTTTGCCAGGTGTGTGGCTGGAGATATTGGATATAATCAGTTTCCTCATGAGTTTCTCTATGTGGTTTTATTGCAATGCCTGTGTGCTTTTTTTTTTTTTCCTTTCTGCCATTTTTTTTTTTTCTGCCATTTCTTGTGCATGCAGTAATTTGAGTCGAGGCAGGGTAAATGTCTGTTTTCTCTCACGCTGCCAGGGTGCAATCACCCCTAGCCTGCAGGAGCAACCCCTTCAGCAACCCGTCTGTGAATCAGTGGCAGTGGGTGATCAACGTGGCAGTGCCCGGGTGGGTTTCAGCGCTGGGACATGCCGTGTGGGGCGCTGGACTCTGGGGGTCAGCACAGCCAAATAAATGAGCGTGAGCTTGGCTAGCGAGAGTCGTTTGCAATGCAGGGTGTCTTCCCAAAAGTAGTATTCAGAAGGAAAAAAAAAAAGTACTTCTCAAGCAGTGCAACTTCCTAACACAGGCTGTATTTTGCATATAGATTGGGATCAATCTGCATTAGTACTGTAATACAAGTCTTTCCTGCTCTGTTAGCCAGCTCCATTGTATATGAGCCTTTTGTCTGTTGACACGTGTTAAAAACAACTTTTAGACAAGAAGCTGAAATTTTAAAGGGTATTTTTTGTTAAGCCATGTAGATTGTAATGGCTTTTGTAGTGTGAGGTGTTCATTTGTGTTCATGGGTGACTTAGTCTAGGTGATCCTGCTCTGGCAGGGGGGTTTCTAGATGATCTTCTAGGTTCCTTCCAATCCCTAACATTCTGTGATTTATCTGCACAGTGTTGCAGCATGCATATAGCTCTTGTGCATATATAAAAATATATATGACATGTATAAAAATATAAATATTAAAAATATTGTTAGCTTTTTAAGATAGCTCTCCATATATAGCTACATATATTTGCATGTGTATTTACTTAATTCCCTCCTTTCACTAAATATATTCAGCATGTAGTCGTTTGATTAATATTTCTGAGGAAAGGGATCAAGAAGCACCAGGGTCTGATGACTACCTACCTGCTGGGCCTCAGTGACTATCCAGATTATTTTTTTCCAGCTGTTTGCTGCCCTACAGAGATGTATTACTTCAGTGTTTAGTGGGTTAGGTCTTTATTTGCATGAGGTGTCGTGGTCATCTGGCTATTGTAGTGCTATAAGACCTCTTGAAGTTCCCTTTTATTCCAGTAGAAACAAAAGTTTGCCCTATCACTGTTGCCCCAAAGTCTTGTTAGCAATAAGACGAGGTGTGCTCACAGTGCTTTGTTTAAAGTTTAAACTGAAGGACACTACCTTTTGGAAAAAAAAGGCAATGATTTGGAGATCCTATTAGAGGAAGAGTCAGATGGATGTTCTCCAGATGATGGACTCTGGATTCAAATGTAGTGGAAATGTAATTTTTAAATTTAAGTCTCAATGCCATTACCTAAAACCTGCTCAGCCTTGTAAGTAACATTTAGAAATTTCTCGAGGTTAAAGAGTGAAATTTTTCTTGAGCATGTATAGGTGGTTGCAGGGCAAAAAATTTTTCTGAGTCTCTTATTTGTTTCAGTCTGCCTTGATAGCACTTTTTTTTTTAATTTTATTTTTACATACTTTTAGACCTAATTGAGCCTTTTCAATTCAATAATTTTCCCTGAAATTTTTGATCTTATGAAGCTACAAATGATTCCCCATATCTTGTGATTTATAGATGAGATTATCAGTGGAACCTAGTCTTATTGTGGCTTTCAGAGAGGATTACTTTTTTTTGCCACTTTTTTCTTCCTAAAGGCAAGAAGGCAAGTCAATATGGGAAAGGGTAACTTGCTCTGTTTTCTGATCACCTTAAAATATCCCCTATACTGCTCAGGGCTATTCCATTTCAGGTTTTGACAGATTAACAGATGACAATTTGTCTCATAACCTTTGGTCATTTCAGTTTTAATTAACTGACATTCTAATGGTCCCTAAGTGGTCACTGGCTTCAGTATAACTTAATTTAATTTAATTTGTTGGGCATGATTCTATACACGTCAAGTCTGTAGCCAAACTCCTGTTCTCATCTCTGCTGTAGGAGTGCCAGTCTGCCATCAGCCACTTACATGTGTCATTAATTGCTGGTCCAAAGCCCAGATAAAAGTGGTGTAAAGATAGCAGGAGGCTTCACGAGCTTTCTGTGTGACTGCAAATTTGTAAATAACTGAGAAGCTAGGATTTCATTTATTTATTTTAAAAGAAAAAGACAAATTTCCCAGAGGAGTCGTATCTGGGTGGTGCCTGGAGCGCTGCCTTGCTGTGGATTCTCATGCACATCAGACCAGCTAAGTCCCCCCTTAAGTCAGTTTAATATCGTCCCCAACCAGCTGCAAGAATCAGTCAGAAGACACCAAGAAAATACTGATTTGTCACCTTGCAAATGTCTGAGGTTGGCTTTCTGAAGAGACACAGAGGAAAGCCACCATAGCCCCAGTGTTGAGGCATCTCTGAATTGCTGATTCCTTGCTATGTTGAGGGGAACTGTCTTCTGCAGAAATAATAATAGAGAAAAAATATTCAAAAACAGTTATAGATTTAAAATAATAACAATTATAAATCTCCCTTTCATGAGATATAGTTTCATTTCCATTCTCCATCCTGTATCTGGGTTCCAACCCTGGAAGACAGGCCAGTGAAATATTTCTACCTATTCCTGTAGTGCAAGTGATAGTTGTCTTGTTGAACGAAGCCATCTGTAGCTCATGTACGGTAGCTTGGTACACAAGAGATGTGCAGAGCACAGGCTGTACAATTGTAAGCACTTGAGTTTGAAGCCCTTTATTAAATAGGCCTACATATATTTGCATGTGTATTAACTTAATTCCTTTTACCAAATATATTCAGCATGTCAGGGGAATATTTCTCTGGTTTACTTGCTGGCAGGTGAGCCATAGCACTTCTTACCTACAAGTGGTGTTGCATCAATTTCTACATGCTGTCAAAGATGTTGATTTACTAAGAAGCTAGAAATCAGGGGAAAAAAAGTATCTAGGAAATTAAAATGAAAATCCCTGTGCTTGATACCTGAGTTGTCCTGGTCACTCTGATTCTAGCTGGAGCATGTATAGCTGTTTTTATGTAGTTTTCATAAAGTACATACTTGCTTAGCGATCAAAGAATACAGGAATGTCCTATAATGCCGTGCACTGGTTCAGTAGTTCTTTATTCTCTCATAGTCCTTTTTGTTTGGATGGTGATGTATGAAAGATTTCTCTAAGCTGATTCAGAAGTAGGTTTAGGCTATTCATTTTTACATGTCTTATCATTCTTGAAGGGCACCTTTACCATCTGGAAGGGCTTTAATCTTGTTACTGGAGGGTGGGGAAACCCTGTCTACGATCAGCAGCCAGGTACTAGTCAATGCTTTAAAGGCAAAAGATGTAACACACCATTTTATCATAGTTATAATGAAGAGTTATTTGATTATCTTAGCCTGGGAGACTTGGAAAGACAGTGCTATCCTTGATGTGATGACTTTGCTGTGTCTGGGTTCATCACCTGTGTCACTTCAAGACAGTTTCTCCTGAGCTTGTAATCCCTGATGGCTGGTTTCCATCCTTTGCTTCCCTGCTGTGTGCCTGGCTGATCTCCCAGTCTCCTCCCAAAGGGCTATATTCAAAATATTGGGATATTGAGGATTTTTGTGCAACCTGGCACTGTAAGGTGCTGCTGAGAGCAACTGGGCAATAAAAAAAAAGACAAGTCCCCTCACAGAGCTCCAGCTAATAGGAGGATTAGCAAACTCAGCTGCTGATGAGTAGCGATTCAGCAAATGAAACTCTTACCTCAGGGGCCAAGAGCCCTCTCCAGTTGCAGATCCTAGTTTCTCCAGCCATGCAGGCAGGAGGATGATATTCACCCAGCCATGCCCTGGCAAATCCCCTTCAAGGTCTACATTGAAGCGACTCACTATTCTCGCATACACTGAAATTACAATTAAATAATTATTTATATATATATATGCATCAAGGATTTAAAGGAAGAAAAAAACTTCTTGATCTTGGTGTAATATTGCTTGTACAAACTTTTCAACAGAGAATTGGAAACCCTGCCAATATTCTGAATATTGCTAAATGTTGCCTTTAACCACACAATGTTTTAGCACACAGAGGATTAAATTAATGAATCTGATGATAATGAAGGTATAACTGAATGAGATGAGTGTTATGCCTAGAGGCTAATCATCAGGTAATTCAAGTAAGGCTGCAATTATAAGATTAAGATTTGTGATAATATTGTTTACCTTTATATAAACCAAAATCCAATACTTAATAAAGCAACAGTAAATTAAGTTAAAGAAAATAGAGATTATCCCCACTCCTTATCTTTCACAAAGCAGGTAGGTTTAGTTGGCTATATTTGTTGTTCAGAAAAGTCTGGCAATTCTGCAACCTGAAACACAGAAGAAAATGTGATGGAGACCCTCGGGGAAGGCGAGGATCTCACCAAGGCATCCAAATGTACAGGCTTGGTTGGTTGGCTGTGTCCTCCCTTGTGCAGGCTGCAGACGGACGTTGTGGTGGAGAACCTGGATGGGAGCCTCGGGCAGTAGCTCTGGGTGAATTTTAGTAAAGCCAGAAAGGTTTCTGCTGATGGTGACTGAAGTCTGAAGTGAGTGCTGCAAATGCTGTCCTGCTTTCTGTATTCTCTGCTTGTATCCAGGAGCTTCACTAAGAAACAGAACCTGGAAATTAAGAAGTTTTTATCTCTGTCATCGTGATTCCTCTTAAATGCTCTCACACACCTGAGGAGGTTTTTCTTCCTTGTGTTACTCAGCTTATGTTTGTTCATAGGCAAATATATTTTACTGTCCTAACATAGGCCAGATGAAACATCTCATAGCAGGTGAAAGGTAAATCCAGAGGTTTTATGAACACTGGATGAGACCTTTGAGATCAGCAGATCCCACATTCTCAAGCTCTTCTTTGGAAACTCCCATTAGAAAGGCAAAGCAGCAAATTTCCAGCTGTGCCTCAGCTCCTGCTCCCTCCTCCTGAGCCAGGGCTACTCTGAGCTTTTCTCAGCACCATTCCTCTGTCCAGCCCCACCAGCTGAGATGCCAGGAGTGCCCTTGCTGCCTCGAGAGAGTCAGGGCAAGCTGGGACCCTTGGGTTGTGCCCTTCTGGGTGAAGGGTGGGTGCCCTCCTACTAGTTGCTGTGCAGTAAGCTTCAAAGCCCAGATTACTGTGGTGATGCTCAGGGTAATGGTCCTGAAACAGGTACCTTCTATGTGGCTGGGAGCTGTAGAGGAGGAGGCCATGGGCAGGAATGATGCAAGTCACCCTCTGGGGGGTTGAGGAGAAGCAGGTCTGAGTTAAGAAGGTCCAGGGAGGCTTTAGGCTCCATGGTCAGCATGGCCATTTTGCTAGGTAGATGTCTGATATACATAAAGAACAAGCATGTAACTAATGACTGATGGAGCAATAGGTAATACACACAAGAAAGGAAAGAGTTGAGGAAGGGAGCTGGATCTGTGTGTGCCTCCCCTGGTCATTCTCTCCATGCACACACTTTCACAGCAGATCATCCAAACTGTGCCAGGTCCCGTTACCCTTCACAGAACCAGTCACCCTAGTGAAGGGGACAGGGAGGATGGGGGTGAGACAGAGGGAGCAGCTCATTGTGGCTGAAGGGAAGGAGGGAAGCCAGACTTCTATGAAATGAATTAAGCCAGCACATAGAAAACAGTTTGAAAAATATGTGAGTGGAACATCTAAGAGTATGTGAAATGTCTCCAGGTGATAGGAAGGAGGAGATGCAGAGATGTGATACAAGTAGTATATGGCTCTCTTTGAAAGAAGCAAAAAATAGAGCAAGAAAGGAATTGCCTGAAAGTAATGAGTTTTCAAGAGAAAGACTCAGCAAAAGAGAAGAAATTGAGTCATTTAACTTAAAAGATGGTGGTTCTGGAAGTAGCTGCCTTGCTGTGGGCAGGTTTGCTACCTCAGCTATGAATGAGGCAGAAATTTGCATGCTGTTTCAATTTCTAAAAGCTCCCACTTCAGCTAATTTCACAGTCCTGGAATAACCGTTTAGATTTTAATAGAAATACAGTTCTGAAGGCTGGGAGTCTGGGGGAGAGACATAGATTTGGAATATAGTCGCTGTTCTTGTAACACTGAGTTAGTCAAGGATTATTTTGGTTATTAAAGGAGACTGAGGCCATCAGAACACGTTGGGTTTTTTTTTCTACCACAAGATGGCATCAATTATGCAGTGAAGGAAAGCTTGCAAAAGGACCTCAGACTGGACATGAGAATAGATTTAAAATAAAACCAACATTTAAAAATTAGTAGCAGACTGGTATGAAACAAACATTTGCCAAACAAGTCTCTCTTATAAAATTGTATTATCTAAGAGCTTATTTTGGATGCATAAAATGAAATTACCACTCATCAGATTAGCCAGTGCAGCTGCTGGTTTTGATGCTACTAGCATGGACACAATTTTTTCCTGCAAATGTTTTTTGGTTGTTGGTGCATACCAGGTGTTTATGTCCCCTCATAGGTCTCCTAAAACCTATCAGTTGTTTGCTGTAAGCTAGCAACAATATTTACCCTTGTCTAATACTCATCTAGTGTGTTCTAAAGGCAGTTTGTTTTATAGTATTCCTCATTTAGATTCTTGATGCTTCACATATATATTTTTTTCCAATCCTTTTTCAGGACTCCCTTTTGACTGTGTAGCCTCATAAAGTTTGTTTAAAAATCAGCCTAAATATTCGTGTTGCCTCATAAATCTCTGAACAATCATCAGCTGGCCTGAGATCTGTATTGATTCAGATAATTTTGTAGTTAATGTTACAAATCTAGTAGTAACTTACCAGTGATCTTAGAGTACCTTGGTACTTCTTGGTCTTCTCTTTTGAGAGATGTCAGAGTTGTGGGTTTTGTGCTTGATTTTTTTTTTTTTTAATTGTTTTGGTTAAGAAAGATTTCTAAAATCCTGGTTTGTACTTTCTATCTTTGTTTTTTTGTTGGTTTGTTTTTTCTATGAAGAGGAAGAGGCTAGAGGCTCTTTATAGCATTTCAGTATGACCACATTCATACAGGAAGAGCTCAAAAATCTTATTCCTTTTTATGTTAATTATTTTCCCCACACTTTTTTTCTGGTTTGGTTTTAAAAGCAACTGTTTTTCAGAATGTTATACTAGAGACTGCAACTCATGGTGTGACAAGAGTATGGCAAGGCATTTAGAGATTTGTCATGTGCTAACCATAAGTTCTCCTTTGTCATGTTTTAAAGCTTAGAGCTGCCCAAGGCTTATTGCTTTCAACTGTTGCATGTGTTGCTTTGGCTTTCATAAGACTCACTGAATTCATCTTTCTTTTAGAAGTCACTACCCTTCATGTCTTTACTGTATGCTTATGGTAGAATAGGAACATAAAATAGTGAGTTGTCTTAGTAGCTCTTCCAGTTTGACCAGCCAATTTGTATGGCCCAAGTAATGTATAAACACAGTGCTGAGTCTCTGTTCAGCTGCACAATAATGCACAAGTCCTTTATTACTCTTGCTGCTATCAATTTATTTCTGAAGCATAAGATGCCTTTGTAAGTGGTGGTATAATTATAACGGCTGTGCTTGATCTTTCATGTACTTCACACACAGAAACTCCACTGAAGTTGGTGGGTTTGTACTTACCAACTTGGAAGTGGACTTCCAAGCCTGCTGTGCGACTGTTGTTTATGACAACATGAAAAACCTTGAAAAACAAATCCAAAAAATATTACTTGACATATCTTTTCAGCATGGCTGATACTGGAGAGTTAATAGAGAGATGAGGAAGGGCTTTTTCAAAGCACAGCCGCTCTCTGTAACAGCTATACTCTGACTCCTCAATTAATTTTATCTAGATGGTCTCTGACAAAATTGCCAGATGAGCACTTCAAAATAACCAGGAGGTGGTTGCTTCCACAGAGTAGCCCCGATGGCCTGCTAATGGAGGAGGTAATTACATTTGCACTGTGAGAAGCACTCCAGTGCTGAGGCAGCGACAGGGATTTCATGGTCTTCTCCCAGTGTTTTAACTCTCCACCCCTTTGCACTGAAAGTCGAGGCAGCATCAAAGCAGTGGCTATGTCTGCACCTTGAAAACTGCCTGCAGTGACTCTCACCCTTTCACCTCCATTCCCCAGGCTTGCTTAGCTGTCCCACACAGACATCACAGAGTAAAGGTATCATCTGTATTTCCCTGCAGTGTGCTGTGTGAATCTCTCATTCCTGGTCATTTTCAGGTCATTTTCCCTTTTCCTTCAGGATTTGAGGGGGCATTACAGCTGCGGTGCCTTTCAGTTAATCTGCAGTTATGAATCCCCAGTGGTCTCTTCTGGGTTTAAGTATGACCAGTAGCATTTTATTGAGAAAAGGAAATGTTCATTTCTGGTGCCTGTTACCTTCCTTTCTGCAAGCAGAAATGTTTATCTTAATTTTTAAATGCCTCAGGAGATAGGTATTTGACTTTTGATCTCAAATGTTTGACAACTCATGTTACCAGTCTTTTGTTTGAAATGTGCTGGAAATATTCCTATTATTTTGCTTTCAATACTACATAGTCCATTTTAACTTCTTAATCATTATGCATTTCATGTATCATTATATTTTGTAAGCACATTATTATACACTTTTCCCTCTACTTGTCCACTTAATGGCTTTTTACCCTTCTAAGCTGAAGACTCTTTTTAATCAATCTTTCATCAATTTATTTTAATCATTTCCCTCTGTTGTTGTTGTTGTTTTAACTTGGTTCTTTTGGCATCAGATCTCTGATGTTGTTAGTGGAAAACCCACAGGACTCCAGAGCCTGGTGTATGACAGCAATGTTTCCAGCAGCTTTGCACATATTTTGGACACAGTGTGAAGGAGATTTTTGCTGTATTTCTGCAGGAGTACTGCTCTGCTCCTTGGGCATCTATTGCACAACCTTGTGTTTCATGGCATGACAACTCACTTTGGTTTTAGTGTAATTCTTTATGAGTGGCTGTAGTGAAGACAGAGTGTAAAACTTGTGTTCCTGACCCTGTGTGAGGTTGTAGGTGTCCCTCCTGGTTAAGAAGCACCTGATGTAGATGTCTTTCAAAATGTACTCTTTATTTTATGACAGTATAGAGCATATATTGCCACCTCCCAATTCCCTATGCCATGAGATATATGTTCATATTAACTTCATCAAATTCCTGTATTGGAATTGAATGTGGTGTGGAGCAGGACAGGTAATTAGGCTCTTCCCAGTTTCAACACTTAGCTTTTTTTTTTTTCTAATTGGTAAGTACCCCCATGTAGAAGATGCTGGGGGTACAGGAATGAATCTCCTCCAGTCTTATGGAAGTGAGTCAGCACTTTGAAAGTAGTGAGAGGATTTCTGGAAGCATTTATGGGCTTCAGAGAGGGAAGAGAAGAGCATTATCCAGTTTGGACATGCACTCAAAGCACTGTCATGTGCAGAGAAAGGAAAGAGGCATATGGATGCCAAGGAGTCAGATCCAGGTGTGGAGTCCAAACAGGGCTCAGGTTTGAAACCAGAGGAACTTTGTGGAGCTGCTTACCTAGGAATGAAAATAGTTTTGAATTAGCTGGAATTCTAGGGATTTTAACCCAAATGTAGTTACAAGTTCAGTAGGATTTGGATAAAAGTTTCTGACCTGGCACATTTCTTGGCATTTTTCTACAGGTGCTATTGGCATTACAGTTGTGAGTGACCATCACCTGTGGTCATCAAAATATGTGTAGTTCTTAGATATTTATTAGTAATGCAAAAAAGCTATAGTCCTCCTTTAAAGCCTCCATGGCCAGAGGTTTTGTGTTATGTAGTTTTCCACCCTGCTTCTGCTCTTGGGGTATGATTGAAGGTAATGCACATGGTGCTGGCAGCACCATCACCAAGCAGCTTACCCAGAGTCTCCTCCAGAAACTGGAGGAGAAGGGCTAGCAGATCTCTCACCCCTCACCAGCACCTTGTTTTGCTGGAGATAGTGTTGCTGTGGTAGAATTGCTGTGATGTTTTCCTGTTGTTGGATGGGGAAGGAAGGCTTTTTCTTCTAACAAGAGGATGCTTCCTTGCTAATCAGCAAGAGGTTCAGTCAGACTCTGAATTCTTGGAACAGACTTTAAAGCGAGAGATAGGCATATGTTTGTGGTTATTGTATGCCAGCATTATTTTGTAATGGGATTGGCAGTAACTGTTATTGGGAATTTTCTCTGTATTAAACTGAGATTCATCAAATTAAATTCAGCTAAAGGATAAAGCACTCTGAGTTCAATACCCTTCCTTTCCTCCTTCTTCCACCTCTGATCCCAGTCCCACATATAATGCGAGTCTCCAAGGTCCTTGGCCAGCAGCCCTGCTCCAGGCTCAGCAAAGTTTTCTCTATTTGTGAGAACAAGAGCTTTAGTGAGCCTGGAGCAGTCCCCTCAGACTGGCAGCATGCACAGAACAGGCAACAGCTGCTGGTATTTTTTGTAAACCCAAAACCTAATTATGCTTGGAGCAGTCCCACAGGTGTGGGGAAAGGGGAAAAAAAACCCCAACAAAACAACCCCCACCAAACCAACAAAACAACCTGATTTATGGATTGCAGTCATCACTGCTGGGTTTTAAAGCAACAGGATATGTTTTTTTGGTGATGCTGTCTCCTTGACCTCAGGAAAGCAAGCAGGAGCATTACCTGAGTGGGAATTCTGGTGTGTTTGGTGCCTTCCCACCACAGGTCCGCATGTTGTATCCACCACATGACCAGTGGGGATCAAAACAAGGAATTTGGACTTTGGTAGACATGCAGGTGTGATCCCAACAGCTACATTTAGTAAGTGTTTATGTCTGATAAATCTGTTTCCAAAGCTCTTTTAAGAATATCTGTCATACAGTGTCAAAATCCAGTGTGAATTTGTACAGCTTATTATTTTTGCTGGTTTGGTTTTTTTTTTTTTTAGCAGATATGTCTTGTTTTCATTTATATTGAGCAGACACTTTATTTCTATCACAATACCTGCCCTTCAAGCTTGGATAGGTGGAGAGACTTGACCCTTTTCTGATCTAGGCTTCCAGAGACTCAGAGCCAAAAATATGAAAACTGCCTTTCAAGAAAATATAAATTATAAAGCAAATAACACACTTTTTCCCCATCAGGATACAATTTGTGTATGCCTGAAGCTGGAGAAAACTACATAGAGGAGAGGCAAAGCATTTCCCAGTGCCTTGAGAGTTTTCACTGGCTCTCGTGAGCTTCCAGCTCAGTTGGACTAACAGCCCATGGCAGCTATTGGACATATTTGTGTCTCTGTAGATCTCATTTTAGGTGCAAAATTCTACTAATAGATTTTATTTTGCTAAAAGGAGGTTAAAAGATTTATATTCTGTGTTCTGCTTGTGGATGATGAAGAGATGTTACAGCCTGTAGAAAAGTTCATTTGAATAGTAGTTGTGAAAAACATTAGCACTAAGTAGAAAGTGAAACAGCGTCTTCTGTGTGAAGATGAGGTAAAGGAGTATGGAAATAGGGCTCCCTGGGATGGCTGGGAGGTGTCCCTGTGTTCTGGGGAGGTCTTCAAGCCACTAGGGTCACTTGGGCAAATCCTCCAGCACAAGGTGGACCCAGAGGCCTGACAACAGCTTTTGACATGAGGTCTTTTGGCAGAAGCATCTCCTCTTCCTTTTGAGGGGTTCAGACTCTTGAGAACTGAAGTCTGACTAGAGGACATAACTGAGGCAGGGACATGGATTTCAGAGGGTGACAGCAGTTTGTTGGAGGGGTGAGCTCTGGCCGGAGTTAATAAGCACTCCATCCTAATTGTGAACTTGCTTGTTTGTTCAGGAAAGTGAGTGTGGCTGTGTCTCTGGGAGTGCTGTGGTTTGGATGAGAGTGTGCTTTTGAAGTGAATCCTCTGCTTGTCTCCGCTTCTTGGTTTGCATTGCAGAGACCTCCATGTGCACAGACTCTCTTCAAATGTACTCAGCATGCAGAGCTGGAACATGCTCCAACACTAACATGCATTCAGATGAGCTGGGCTGAAACAAACCCCTGTAACATCTCAGCTGCCCTATGCTGCACATCCCATCAGAGCTCTGTGTTAGGTATAGCCTTGGCATGGCTGCAGGAAAGCTAATGCTGAGATGAGAATTCTACAAAGCAGGATCAGTCTTTTCAGTACCCTGGCATGATTTGTTAAGGCTGAGTCCTTCCAGCAAATCCTTAAGATTTTCAGCAACTATAAGCTTTTTATAGCAAATCAGATTTTTGCACCCATCTGGTTGACTGGTTATACATTTCTCAAGCTGGCTTATGTTTTTCAGTAATAAAAAAAAAGCCCACAATGTGTAGTGGAGCATTCATCTGCATCTGCTTTTGATGACTTTACAGCTCTTGCAGATGAACACAAATAACCAAAAAAATTGGTTTGCATGTGAAATCCTGAAGACAAAAAGGCTCAAGCTCACCAAAGCAACAGGTTGTTCACATTGAAAATACTGAAGCAGGCTGACTATGACCACTGCTGCTCTGAGTCAAGCATTCTGGTACAATAAAGAGCTTGGGGGAAAGCTGTCTGCTTTTTAGGGGTGCCAGGCATCCACTACTCTTGTCAGGTTGATGTGCCTGACTTTCAGCATCTATTCAAATGTATCGATCTGGACCTTCAGTGTGAGCCTTCACTGAGGGATAAGCAACACTAATTAATTTTCCTCCTTTCCTCTGAATCTAACTAATCTAAGAAATGTCTTATTGATTGTGATTTTGGTAAGGTAAATTGGTGTATTGTGCACTGTGAACGTAAGGAGGAGGGTTTGCTGTGAAGGGCTGTAGTCAGTGGCAGCATGTTATTCCTCTCTCAGCAGGGCAGAAGAGGTGTGCTCCACTTACTGCTCCCTCTTGCTCCATTTATATTTTTATTGCTTAGGTGCCTTGTTGTAGGTATTTTTGGGTGGATTCAATGATCATGATGACAAAGGATCTGAAGCATTCTTACCATTAAAATCTAGCAGCAGCACTGCAGTATAGTCCCAGCAGATTTAGGAAATCTCAACGCTGGGCTAAGATACATAGATGCAAGACATAGACATAGCCTAGAACAGATTTACAACTAAGTACCACAGTGTGCCATAAAATTATGTATTTCTCCATTTTAAGGTACAGAAGGGACGCATCTGCCTTTCTGACCAGAGCAGTGCAAATGGGGGAGAGCCCGAGATTGGTGTTTTGTGGCTTGGTTACATGCCAGATCTTTGGGTGATAGTTGATATTAACTTCTACCCTGGCACATGTATGATTTTAGAGAATTTGAAGTAGAGAACTACTGATGCTTCCGATATATTGAAAGAACATTACTTCCACAAGGAAATGAAATCAAGTGAATGAAAGATTCACACATCAACCTCTGTCCTCCCCATCCCCACGCCACCCACACCTGTGTAAGAGGAAAACCCAGGGGAACTCAAGCAAAATGTGATCTGGAAGTGTAGAGCTTGTGGCTAGCTGTCAGCAGGCATGTTTTAAGGCTCATCACCTGTAGAATCTGAAATACCAAAGAGAGACTGCCACATATATTGTGAAATCTCCAAAGGGAGAATACACTTTGCAGTATAGATGCCTCTTTCCACAGAGCCTTTCAGACTGCTTGGCAGTTACATGCTTTATATAGCAAGTCAAATTTCTTCACCCATCTGCTTGTCTGCTTGTGAAAACATATCCCTCTGGTGCACTTGTTACATTTCATTACTGTTAAATAAAATAAAAAGTCAACGTATCTTGCCCACTGGTTTAGTCATGTGCATCCACTTCTGATGAACTGCATCTCCTAGAAAATTAACACATATGCTCTGGATATAAATATCACCCCCTGCTACAGCTTCCAGGTCTCTGATAACAAAATCAACTTCATTAATGATGAGTATAAAGGTAATGCACACCAAACAGAACAGCCACACTGGGAAGCTTTCCAAGTGGAAATATGATGGATATGTGATGCAGATGTTGTCTTTCATGAACAATTACATTTCCCTTGACTACACCCTCTTGAGAAGGAAAAAAAAAAAAAGAAAGCAGTATTATTAATAGTCAGACTTATTTCCGATTGCTTAAGTTTTTTACTAAGATAAGATTTAATAAAAAAAAGTCAGTAAAAACATTTGAATGGAAACGTTAGAATGGTAGAAATTTGCTTAAGTGTCAGTCATCCTGCATATCAAAAAATATCTGATGCTTTAATAACCATCTGCACTCTCTCTGCAGTGCCATTGGGTTTGTCCTCTCGAGGGGGAGACATGGAGCACAATGGCCACAATCTTTAGGGACAGCTTCAGTATCTCACTCTAATTTTGTCTTGTCTTTAAAGTCTTAAAAATTGAGAACACGGTTTATTGTGCTGTATATACGCAGTCAACCCCCAGCAGGAAAGTTAATTAAAATGGCCAGTGCATCATATTACCCATCATCTGAGTAGTGCTCTATGCTCTCTGATCTATGGCCTTCTGAACATAACTCAGGTTATACAGATGCAGGTGCATAAAGACAGCACTGCAAGATGCATTTACTCATTGGTTCATCACATGTTAAAATACCAATATTATTTGCTGTAAAGACAAAAATGTCTAGGGTCTAGTCCAATACCATGCCAAAGAATAAGACACAGTTAACAAAACTATGCCTTGAATACTAATCTCTTCCCCTTTCCTTTTTCCTTTTGCTTTTCCTGTATCTAAGTATTTTTAAGTTTCCAGACCCACTTGCTTGAGGTTGAAAGGGCTTGATTTAATTCTGTTTTTCTTTCTATACCTTTCCATCACCCTAATGGTTTTTATTTTTCTTTCATTTCCTTTTTCTGGCATTTCCTTAGCTGGTTGGTGGCTAAAGTGGACTGTTAAGAACAGATTTTACACTTTATATGTAGTCACTAACATCCACTCACACTATCTTCAAATCTCACTTTAGGTGAGCATGTTTTGCCTCCCCATACTTCCTTGTCATCTCATTTGGGAACAGCATCTTCTCCATCTCAAGCTGATTTGCAGCTCATCAGCTGCTGCATTTCTGGGGCTGGTAAAGTGTTTCCTATAGGTATTTAAGTTAAAATGCTTAGTTGTTTTCCTTCAATGTGACATACAAGTTGAGGGGATGCTGTGTGAATGCAAGATGGTACTGTATCCTCCTCATCTCATAAGGAAAAGTTTCTGTGTGCAGTCCAGTCACTTGGGTGCTGCTCAGGGGACATGGAGTTTTATTTGACTGGATTTACTTATCTTGCAGATAGTAAGATGGATTAGTAAGTGGTTGGACAATAGAGTCTGGAGAGTGGTGATCAATGGTGCTAAGTCCAGCTGGAGAGCTGTAAACAAGGGAGTCCCCCAGGGATGAGTGCTGGGTCCAGTCCTGTTCAACATCTTTATCAATGACATTGATGACAGGACAGAGTGTCTGCTCAACAAGTTTGCTGATGACACGGAACTGGGAGGATTGGTAGATACGCCTGCAAGCTGTGCAGCCATCCAGTGAGACTTGGGCAAGTTGGAGAACTGGGCAGGGCAGAACCTAATGAGGTTCAACAAGGATAAGTGTAGAGTCCTGCATCTGGGTAGAATAACAAATTACACCAGTACAGATTGGGAGGTGATCTGCTGGAAAGCAGCCTTCTGGAGAAGAACTTGGGAGTCCTGGTGGACAACAAGTTCTCCATGGAGCAACAATGTGTCCTTGTGGCCAGGAAGGCCAATGGTATCCTGGGGTGTATCGAGAGGAGCGTGTCCAGAAGATCAAGTGAGGTTCTCCTCCCCTTCTACTCTGCACTGGTGAGACCTCACCTGGAGTATTGTGTCCAGTTCTGGGCTTCCTAGTTCAAGAGAGACAGGGATTTGCTCGAAAGAGTCCAACAGAGGGCTACAGGGATGATTAAGGGACTGGAACACATGCCTTAGGAGGAAAGGCTGAGACACCTGGGGCTCTTTAGTCTGGAGAAGACTGAGAGGGGACTTGATAGATGTTTATAAATATATAAGGGCTAAGTGTCAAGAGGAAAGGGCCAGCCTCTTCTCACTTGTGCCCTGTGATAGGACAAGGGGGGATGGTTACAAGCTAGAACACAAGAGGTTCTGCCTTAACATGAGGAAGAACTTCCTTACAGTAGGGGTCACAGAGCACTGGAATGGGCTTCCCAGGGGGGTTGTGGAGTCTCCTCTGGAAATTTTCAAGACTCACCTGTGTTTTTCTGTGACCTGTGCTAGATTATATGTTAGATGATATGATCCTGCCTGGCAGGGGGGGTTGAACTCAAAGATCTCCAAGGTCCCTTTCAACCCCTAATACACTGTGATTCTGTGAATTTTTCTGCAATGTTCATCAGTGATTTGTACTTGATGGTAGTGAGCAAATGTGCATCTTGACACTTGTCCAGCTAGAAACTTAATACCTTTCTAAACTGGCATCAATTCCTTACTGTATTACATATGAAAAGAGTTATTTATAGTAGCTTAATGAATGTAATATCTATCAAAATAATTTGCAGCTCTACATAACATAGTTCAATTTTAAAAATTTTTTTTTTTAGCTGTTCTTTCCAAACTAGTATATTTTCCATTTGTGAAAGCACTCAGGAATGAAACTGCACACACCAGACTAAGAAGGTTAATATCCAGATGCCTCAGACAGATGGCATTATTAGTCTGACTGGGCTTAACATCTCATTTTCAAAGTTAAGGAGCTTTGGTTACTTGGATAGCTGACAATCTGAGAATAGCCAGTGCTCTAAGCTTGATGCTTTCTCTAATAGCAATGGGCAATACTACAGCTTTGCCTAACAGACTTTTAGCAAAAAGAAAAAAAGTTACACCAAAAAAAGTGTGTTGAGAAAATTTTTAAGACTATGATGTGGCAGCTTTTGGTTTAAGACTTCCACTGGCAAAGGCCAAACAAAGGACAGAGAACAGTACTTCAGCTATACTTTTTTATACAAGGTTGGGGTTTTTTTGCAACAGCCGAGACCTGAAATGTTCCACCTTTTTAAAATGTTCAGTCTGTTCAGTAGATAGAACTACAGGAAATAGAAGAATCTGAAGAATGTGTCTCTTCTGCACCAAACTACAGCTTTACAGCCCTTGCTCTTTTAGTGTTCTAACTGCCCATTTTCCCCATCAGATGGGCTGGATGTTTTTAAGGGGAATATAGGTATGATTAAAACACTCTTAGAACCCTGTAAACAAGAGGTATCTATTGCAAAGTGGCTATATATTTCCTCCCTTTTATACATAACAGAAATCAATGAGAGATCTGGGAGCAGAGAGGACAAAGATTAGGATTTGTCTGAGGAACATTCAGGAGGAAAGCATCCAACTCCATCAGCCCCCTGACAAGTCCTAGTGGACAGGTAAATGGTAATTCCTAGGTAAAGATATATAGCAGAAAGATTTTCACCTTTGTGTCAGAAATACACACCTGATCCCCCAATGACAGGAGTACTTACAATACAAATAAATATTAAATTGAAAGTAGAGGTAACTTCTGTGTGCATACATGCACACCACAAATAACAGAGCACTTACACTTCAATAGACCTACAAAAGGCCCATCAACAAAAATCAAATTGTGCTTGTTCAGGCTGGCTGTTCCACTCCTTAACAGTGTGCTTGTGTCAGGAAATACATTTTTAGGTGAAGCAGGGAGGTAACAGGTTTAGTAGTTTAAGAAATATAAAGCTAACAAGCATAAAACTTATCTTTAAGGAATGCATACACCCTATCAATGAAGAAAATATTTTTAAAAACCCATTGCTTTGTAAACTACATCTCTGGCTAAGGTGAAAGACTGAAATACACGGGAGTTACACTTTCAATCATAATATTAATGCCAGGTATTAGATATAGACACAGTTCAAGAAACATATTGGAAGCACCTTATTATTATTTAGAAAGCAGAGGTCCGTAACAACATACACCACATAAATGTCATACAAATTGTTGATTACATGATAAACACTAATCCACAGTAACTCCAACAGGACAAGCAATCCTTTTTAAAAGGCTTTGCTAAGCTACCTATTGGAAAACCAATCATCTCACAGACTGCAGAAGCAACACAGTGTTCTCTCAAAATGCACCAGGGTTTGATTTACTCCAGTTTTGGGTTTTGGTTTTTGTTTGTTTTCTTTTTAGAAATTTGTTAACAATTTCAACCATACTTTTGCATTTTAGAAAGAACATTCTGAGGTACATAGGAAGAAAGAAGCTGCTCTGTTTTCAAATTGAATAGGAGGCTGGGGGTCCTCAGCAACACTCAGGCTCAGACCCTTTGGACAGCAATAGGAATTCCATTATATTGCCACAATAGTATCAACTGACAAGGCAGGATAATAAACCAGTGTTCTGACATACACTATCCACTTAGGTCTTTCAGTGTTAAATGAAAGCAAAAAATTGCTTTACAGAAGGGAGCTAAGTTGGGGGGGAGAACACCATAAAGCATTTCAGAACTTCAAATTACATTTTTAAGCATCTTAAGTATTTCAGTATCTGAACAAAGTACCTGAGTCCAAGCACATCTCCTGTCCCATTGGCCTCCCAGGGCTCTGCTCCCGTGAGCGGAACTGGGAGTCCCAGGAGCTGCTGCTGCAGATGCACCACTTCCAACCATTGCAACACACACCACCAACCTAAACGCTTGCTCAATTCTGGAGGGTAAAGATTGTTCACCTAAGGATGTAACACAAGCCTGCAGGGCCAGGAGGAGCTTTTATTTTGCAAGCCTGTCACAGCTGTAACAGTCAATGACCCTCAGAGATTTAATGTGATGAAAGCTGTAGCTATTGCTGCCGTTCTCAACAAACTTCCCATCACCTAATGTCACAACAAACAAGTGAGAGGTACCTCCACTGATCTGTGCAGGTATCAACTCATTACATATAGAGGTGTTTAGCATTTTTAATGCAGCAGTGTTATAAAAATGTACATTAAGGCTAATTTTATTAGCCAAATAAGATTTACAAGTCACAAAAGAAGAAATCAGAGCAAATTAAGATCAAATTATATTTCAGATTAGATATGAATACTTGTTACTATGAAAAAACTGCACAAATCACAACACACACAGCTACACTGGGATAGTCTCTGTAAAGCTTTGTTTTGAGAAATTGTTTCGTTCATGCAGGTTACAAAAATAAAAGCCCATCTTTTCAGAATGTGTTTTCAGAAAACTACTATACTTTTACTTTCATTATTAAATGCTGAAAGTAAACTAATTGGTCTCATTATTTCTCTCAGGTGAAACCAACACAATCCATCATTCATTCCTGAAGACCACTGAATTATTGAGATAATGGAGACATATACAGTTCATAACTAAACTAGAAGCTAAAGGAACAGCAAATTACTTTATTTGTATCTCTATGACCATGCCAGAGCTAGTGCAGTCACAACCTTCTTTATTTACATGCAAGCTATACACCTCATCTTAGTTCTTCCTACACACCTCTATGCAGAGAAATCCACCTAGAGATCGAAAACTACCAAACCACCATTAAATACTTAAGCAAAGCATTAGCAACAGATCTCTTCTGTTTACTGGGAACTTCACAAGAAACAGGCTTATATTCAAAGAGTCTTTTAAGTCCCCTCTAATGCTATACAGTACAGATTCATACCCCTTTCTATACTCTTATTTTAAAAAACACACAAGCCTCAAAAATAACCTGCATTGTCACAAGGAAGACCTTACTCCAAAGAGACAATAGGTCAGAGCAGAGCAAGTCCTACCTACTCAAGACATGCACCAAAGAACATTATTAAACAGAGGGCAATCTTTTAAGAGAAAAATCTGGCATCATACTCCCTAATAGAGGTGCAATTTTTTATTCTGGAAGCCATCGGGACTATCATGTACAGATAATCAAACAGCATGTTTCAGTACAACCATTCTCAAAATCAAGCTGTCGCTTGGCAAACTGTCACATTTCACCTAAGTCACTTTTTAAAGCCTACTTTTTTCCAGTATCAACATAACCTTTCATGTCACTTAAGGTGTGAGAATACCATACAGCTATAGCTGGTGCACAAAGGTTTAACTGCCCAAGTCCAATGAAAAGCCACATCACAGAAGTTGACTTCTTTCCAAACCAGACTGTCCCTCAACAAGTTAAAGGCAATTCACCACAGCAAAGGACTACAGCACATGCCCAAACTCCAACACAAGACCTAGAACTCAGCAGTTCATTTCAGCTACAAAAAGGCTGTGCTTTAAGCAAAGTTCAAGGACAACAGCCCAACATGGTTTTAAAGCGCAAATGTAAAGTCAAAACCTTTTCCAAGTCTAGTGAAGTGAAATAAAACCAACCACCTGAAACCATCCACTGACCAGCACTGGTACTTGCAGCATCTAACAGGACTGGCACTTTAACAGCCTGTCAGTGCCACTGGCTCACAATAGAGCCCAGCAAGCTATTGAAAGAAAACAACTCAAAAAAAACCCAAATTGCAAATAGCAAGATACTCAGAACTTATTTATAAAAGCTAAGGCAAAGAGAACCAGTTTTGCTAGGAGAGCCATAAATTACCACCATCAACAGGGAGCTAAGCTCTTCGTTTAAATCCTGATGAAACCCAAAGTTTGTCCTGTTCACTTAAGCTCACACAGGTAATTAAGTTGATGCTAGTTTTACTTCTAATAGCAATAAAAAGATTTCAACTCAAATCAGTGTCAGATTATATTGACAAAGACTGACAATACCTTGAAAGCTTACACAAAGTCCTTCAACCCCACAGCACAAAACCCTAGACATTAAACTTTCCACTGGAATCAGTAGGAATTATATGCCTAGCATCTTGTACATCTGGAGCAAGGCAAAAATCAGCTTTTAAGACTCAGTACCACCAAGCATCAGTATTAAAGACCAAGCACTTAGACACCGGAGTCAAAATAACTTCATACTTTTAAAATCCATGGCCCGGATCATACATAGTCACTCAAGCATATAAGGAATTCAAAACTTTATTTGATATCCATAAACCCATAAACGTTGCTATTCTATATTTCTATGCAGGAAGGCAGTTTTCCCCTAAAACATGATACTTTTTCATAAACAACAAACTTTAATTCTATTACGTGAAAGGGCTACAAATATACATTTGTTAATCAAGCAGACTACACAGATATTTTTGCTTTACAACTGGCACCTATATTACTGGTACACTGTAGCTGGCTCATTTATCACAGCACTTTGCCCACGTGGGTTAATTATAGCTTTTTGAAATATGGGCAATTGCAATTATTAGAGTAAAAAATAAAATTTAAAAAAAAAGTGTATGTGCTGAGGCAGGTATTGCAAATCCATTCCTTTTTTCCAGTCAGTACTCATGAAGCCCATCTTTATTCACATGCAGGTGTCATTGCATCCTACACACCAGTCATCTGGTGGTAGAAGGAGCTTTCAGGAGTCTAGTACAAGTGACAGCGAATCCCGGTATCGAAGCCTGCAGCACGGGGGCTGCCATCCCGTCGGTAGATGGTGCTGCGAGGGATTCGCGGGGAACTTTAACGAAGGACAATAGTTCAGTGAAAAGTCTATTAACCCGGTACTATGAAAACAAATATGCGTTTAATTGAAGGGATAAATGGCGACCCTTTCCTGGAAGGAATCATACACAGACAAACCGTAAGAGGACTTGAAACTAAGCATTCGAAAATACTGAACATTTTATATGAATGAAGCACATGCTTAACACAAACTATTTCTTCAGAACTACACAGTACATACGTTGATGGAAAATCCTATAGAAAAAATTGACCAACGATGTCAGCATGTCAAACTGCCTAGTACAAGATGGTGGATGCACACAAACCGCGTGAGAACGAGTAGTTAAAAAACAGACCACATCCACGGATTAGCACTTCAAAAATTTCTCTGTCAAGTGTTTGAGAACCAATAAATCCACTAGGGCAGTAGCAAAAAAGTCAATTAAGACCTTTACTGGCAATATTTACTCTTAAGTACACGGAGATTTTAAAGCAGAGGAACACCTGCTTCAAACCTAGAAAAGACTTAAAACCGTACGGAATGGATCCTAGGAAAAAAAATTAGACATGTAAAGGTCAATGAACACAATGATTTATTTAAAAAATAAAAAACGTAAAAACGATTTTTTTTTCCTCCTTTACAGAAGTGTTAATTTCAGTCATGGGATCCAAGTAGATTTTGTAGAAAAAAATGTAGTAGCCAGGTATCGAGTCCTTACAACAAAGGAAATTCCCCCATAACCCTCCCCAGTTTTTACTCCAGATCAGCAAGACACTTCCCACCCCGTACCCCCAAAAAACAAATTAAAACAAGACATTTTTTCGTTGCTAGTATAAAAACGACCAAGGTCCAAGTAATAATAAAAAAATAGAGTCCATCAATGACTGTAACACAAAGTATGTGTATGTGGGGCCCAGTCCATCTTCAGAGAGAAAGAAGTGGCACAGGCAGCAGAGGCGACCCCCAGGGGGCATTTAGGAGCTGCTCCCACAGTAGGGAGGCATTTAAAAGGAGCTGCCCTTCGGCGAATGAGGGGAGAAACCATTTAGAAGCTGCCCCGTCTCAAAGGGAGGGCTCTGCACGCCACCCCCAGCGGATATGGGCGCTCCAGCTCAGAAAGAGCCGCCCCCGTAGCCTCCCCCACCATAGCCTCCTCTGTACGGTCCACTGTTACTGCGGCCCCCCCAGTTGCCGCCCCCTCCTCCACCTCCTCCGCCGCTCTTCATGGGGCCGTAGGAGGACTGGTGCTGGCTGTAGCTGCCGAACCCGCCGTACCCGTTGCCGTAGTCGCCGCCTCCCCCTCCACCGCCACCTCCGTAGGAGCCGCTGCCATAGGAGCCGTATCCACCGCCGCCGCCGCCGCCTCCTCCACCGTAGCCACCGTAGCTATTGTAACCGCCACCTCCCTTGGAAAGGCCGTTGTGATCTCGGTTGCCGGATCCGCCGCCGCCCCGACCCCTTCCTCCTCCTCTGCCTCCCCTGGAGGGCCTGGAAGAGCCGCCGCCTCCCCCGCCCGCCTGGATGTCCTCCTTGGGCACAGCCTTCTTCACCTCCACGCGGTGGCCCTGGATCGGGTGGAACTTGACCACGGCCGCCTTGTCGGCAGCGTCGTGGTTCTGGAAATAGACGAAGCCGAAGCCGCGCTTCTTCCCGCTCTGTTTGTCGGCAATGATCTCGGCCTTCTCCACGGGGCCGAACTGGCTGAAATGCTGCACAAGGTCCCCTTCGCCTACGTCCCCTTTGAGGCCGCCCACAAAGAGCTTCTTCACCTTAGCGTGAGCCCCCGGTTTGGCCGAGTCCTCCCGGGACACAGCCCGCTTCAGCTCCACCGCGTTCCCGTCCACGGCGTGGGGGGAGGCGGCCATGGCGGCGTCGGCCTCCTCCACCGCGGAGTAAGTGACGAAGCCAAAGCAGCGGGAGCGCTTGGTCTGCGGGTTGAGCACGACCACGCAGTCGGTGAGGGTACCATAGGCCGCGAAGTGCTCCCGCAGCCCGGCCTCTGTAGTCTGCACGTTCAGGCCACCGATGAACAGCTTGCATAGCTGCGAGTTCTCCATGCTGCCGTCGGTGCCGGGGCTGCGCCTGGGCCTGGCGCCGAGACTCCTCCTCCTGTTGGGGGGCAGCTCTGGAGGTTTTTTCCCCCCCTTCTCCGTCTTGCCGCTTCTTCCCCCTCGCTGGCTGCGAACAGCGCGACCTCACGGCTGCGGCAGCCGCCGGCAATGGCTTCCCTGGGCCTGGCCCAACGCCTTCGCTTCGCCTCACCTGACCCGCTGAAGAGACGGGGCGTCCCGGCTGCCGCCGCTCCCGCAGAAAGCGGGGTGGGGGGGTGGGGGGAAACACAGGCACGCACAAAATGGCGGCTGCTACTTCTCAAGAGCTCGGCCGGCGACTGGTGCCCACACAAAGGGGACGCTGGGAGCCCCGCCCTCTCGGCCGCCGCCGCGCACGCCCCCCGCGCCGGTTCAGCCAACGGGAGCGCGCCGCCGGAGCCGTCCGCGACTCACCTTCAGGGGCGGTGTCTCCGGCCTCGATCGACGAGAGCGGCGACTAATCGGAAGGCGCGACCTCCGCCGCGCGTCGGCGAGGGGCCCAGGGTTGGCCGGTGACGGGCGCGGCGGGCGGCCAATAGCGTCGCGCCGTAGCGGCCGGCGATGCGGAACTGCTAGTGCGCGCGCCGAGGGAGGGGGCGGGCCCGAGCCCGGTCCGCCCGCTCCAATGCGTCAAGCCCGCGGACGTCAGCCAATGGGCGCGCACCGGGCCGGCCGCGCGCTTTCTGGTCGGAGGCTCCGCCCCGCGGGCGGAAGCGGCGGGCGGAGGGCAGCTCGCGCGGGAGCGTTTGAAACAATGACCGTTAGGCGGCCGCGGCGCGCGCCCCCAGCCCAGCGCCTCGCGACTGCTCCCAGCCTGGGGCAGGGGCGCTGCTCCGGTCCGGTCTGGCCCGGCCGGACTTTCTGCCAAACGGCTGGGTTCCGCCATCTCCTGGTGCCGGCCCTGGCCCCGCGTCTGCCTTCCCTTCGACTCGGCCGCGCGTTGCTAAGGGGCAGCGATTCGCCTGGGGTTTCAACCACCTCTTTTTGTCCACCGCTTGTCTGCTCCCTCTCAGCGCCAGTTGGCTCTTCCCTCGCCCGTGTCCACGTTCCCCTTCCCAACGCGCTCCCACCTTCACGATCTGTTCTCTCCGGTAGCTACTGTAGTCCCATCCCTATCGCTGCCGCCTCATCCATAAATCTCTGAAAAGACGTGTTTTCTTAGAGCTGTTCAAGGGTGTTCAAGTCCTGTGAAATGACATGTATTTCATTTTTTTTTCTTACTATTAAATACCTTAAACATTGTCTGCTGGAAGACTGCAATGTTATTTTCTTACTATTTTCATCAGGAACAGGATTACTTTTAGTCCTACACACAGTGAAGCTTATGTTGGAAATTATGTAGGTGTTAAGAAAAAATTTTCAGGTTACACCTTAAAGATGGAAAAGTCTGTTCATTTTCACTAGGCACATTAGCATCTGCACCACACCACTCCTGAAACTCACCTTAACTTAGTCCTTTTCACGGATAAATGTCTAATCTGCTTCCAAAACCGTCAGTGAAAGCAATTTCACAACCTCTTCAGGTATCTTATTCGTTACTTCCACAGGAAGATAAATGTTTTAATTGAGACAACCTTCGACAAAATAACCACATAATCGAGTGTATTAGAGTGAGCGCAAGCCTCATGAACTCAGAAGGTGTTAAAGCGTCTGTACACAGAGTAATCAACCTGCTCTCCCTCTTTGTTAAGTAAATGTACATGCGAATGCACCGCCGGCTCTACTTAGAGGATAATTCCTCTTCCATTTGGACACTCCCTTTTTGTTCCTTGTTTTCTGCGGGTTTGCTTTTTCAGGAACCAAACGCTGAAAAGCAGGTCTGTCTTCTCTCCTCTAGGATGATAATTGCATAGGTGCTTTCCAAAATTTTTTAGAACGCCATTCCCTGGGAAAGGGTTCTATTATCTCTATCAGCTAGCACAGGTTGACAATATTTCTGAGCATTGCAGTATTAGACACTTAAGATCTTCAGCTCCAAAGAGTTTGATCTGCAGACATTTTACTTGAAGTCCCCCTGTGATACCTGTTTTATATCCCAATGCTTGCCTTTCAGAAGCCTACCTGTGCTATATATTATTCTCCACACTATCCAAGAACATTGATTTAGGAAAAAAGAATAGGCCCATAATGTCACTGAAATATTTGTGGAATTACGATAAACAAACAGGTCCTATTGTATTAAAAAAAAAAAAAAAAAAAAAAGGGCTCCTTCCCAGAGGCCATCTGCAGTTTCATACAATCACAGGAAATACAAAAATATAGCTTGCCCACTACTTATTCTAAAAACTGTGTGGTCCTTCCCAGGATAAGTTAATATGTTTCATGTAGAAAATTACCTATGAGAGTTTTACAGTCTCTTACTATTTTACAGCAGAAAGGAAGAAAAATTATGAGGAGCTAATTATGGTCCCAATGAATAATAAAGAAAACTGAGCACTTATTTATGTTTCACTTTCTCTCTGTGAAAGCAAGACAGACTAGTAGACCAATGAAGAGATCAAAGAAGTAATTGCCTCCTTCAGCAGGAGGAGATCAGAGTCTTTAAGATGTGAGCAAATCAGCAGGCAAAAATCAGTTGCTGACACAAGTACAGCCTGACTGCTTCCTCTTCATTTGCACTACTGACTGGTTGATTAATGAAAATACCTTTAAAATTGTCGGGAGAGGCGACAATAATGATCTCTGAATGTCTCCTCTGATAATTCAGAAAGGCAGAACTCCACTTGACTTGGTATCCTCCTGCCCACTGCCCTTTCCCACAGCTAAGTGACTTAATGTAGTTCATGTATTTACTCAAAGTCACATTCTCAGATTTCAGTCCCCACAGTGAGAGGGCTGAGAATGCTGCAAATGTACATATGCCCTGCCACGTACCACCAGGCCCCAGTGACCCAGGGTTTCCTAGACAGCTGAACAGGAGCTTCTCCTGCATATCCAACAGATCATACCTCCCGGGTTATCTGAGTCACCACAAACCTCTCCAATTCCTGTCAGATTCATGCCTAGTGAGGCATCCAGTCACCTGAGCAGTGCAGCAGGTCACCTGTTACACACATTCCTATGACCTATGTGCCTTTATATGATCCAAAATGTGCGTTTTCCCTCTAGCTACAAGATCCACCACGAACATGAGGTACATGGGTACTGCAGCAGTGTGAACACAGAAAGTTTATCCACCAGATCTTTAAACTCCTTTTAACTATATATGACTAAATGTGTAATATCCTCCTATGTATTTAGAAGTTCTTAAGTCAATATAATTAAAAATAACTACATACATACTCCTGACAGAGCAGTCACAGCATTTTGTTGTTTCAATTCTGGTAGCAACCTATAAAATAAAAATTCATCTTATCATCGGTTTAAGTTTCTAACACAAGTAAAATCTCCACCTCTATGATCACATAAAGAAAATGTGTTTCTCAAAGCAGAGGCACTGACCAAATAATGGACTGTGCTAAATGTCTTCACAAGATATTTTAGTTAGTGTTAGGAGTATTAAAAGTAAACCCACATTCCTTTAACATATAAAACATTCGTTATTCCAGGCGAAGGCATACTACCTAGATCCACAGGAGGGCGTTACTGCTTAAGAGATCATAAACCAGAGGTCTCAACAGTCCTTTTCCAGCACTGGGTGTCCTGTATTACCATGTACTCTTAGTAAAAAATAATACAAAATAAATTAATGAGGAAGTATTTATAACTATTTCTGTCACTAAAGAAACACCATTCTGTCATGCTGTTTAATGGGTCCAAACGTCTGAGAAAAGGAAGATTGACATTTTGGAAAAGAGCGTCGGGGCAATAGAAGGACATTAGGAAGTCAAATGTAGCTCTTATAAATATTTGTATTATAAACACAGTCATATCCTTTTAATTTGTTTCAACCTCTTTAGCTTATAACATTGTGGTTGGCTTCCAGAGCCATTGAGTGTTAAATTGTTTTTAAAAACTTAAATGTTTCACCTGGATGTTTGATTATGAATGTTTTGTTAGTCTAGTACAGTCCTCTACATTTAGGTTTGCTTTTACCTTTCAGTAGATGGAAAGGATTTTGAAACCTATGGGGTTCCTTCACACAGACTGTTTGCTGAATTAGCTCTGCATTGACATTATGCTGCTCAAAGGCTGTAATAACATCATCCCATTTAGAGACAGATTTCATTTTGATTTTTCTATATGTGCATAGGTGGAAACAGATGGGAATAGAGAGGATTCAACTATAATTTCCCAGATCACTCTAAGATCCACACACATTCAGGAGAGGACTTTTAATCTAAGTGTTTCAAAGAGATTACACTTTTAGACATCTCCTCAAATCAACATCTCAGGCCGAGAGTAACTTTGCAGCTCATAGGAATGCATTTTTTAATAAAACTCTCAGCAGCACCACAAACTTCCCCATCCTGGCCCCTTGCTTTAGCTACAAGTGTGAAGAACTTTTTATAAGAGACACAGCTGTCTTTGAAAGAGCTCTTGACTTTTTTGCAAAATATTTCTCTTTCACTATGTTCTTCTGTTTTTACTTTAATATGCATAAACATTGAATCTGTGATCTTACTTTTGAGACTATCATGAGCTAGTGCTAGCTAGGAGAGGGTTTTCATTAATCAAGATTGATTAAAATGCACTGAGAGGGATTTACGTAGTCTTTTGCCTACCTACAGTTTGAACAGTACACCCTTTGGGATTAAAAAAAACCTACCCTGTGCAAATTCAGTTGGGGAGTAAAACACTACCCCTCTCTTTTATTTGCTTAACACAAAACATTCTGCAGATAAAAATCCACTAGGACTATTTCTTCAATAAGTAGTATCTGAGGTTTATTTTACTGAACAAAATCTTCCCTGAGCCCTTTGTAAAGGAAATGTGCAGAGAGAAATACACCTTTGAGAAGGGCAAAGCAGAAAGTCATCAGAGAATTGAATTTGCATCCTTTTCTTTGGACTTACATTACCATTTTTCCTTAAATTCTGCTCTCCCTCCTCTTTCCTCTGAAGCTCAATTTCTCTCTTCCTTTTTCGTCTTTTCACTCTTCTGTCATAATTGATTATTTCCTTCTCTTTCCTAAAAGTTTATATAAGTGCTGCTCACAATTTTGAGTGATGTGATGAAAGTAAGACAGCAAAATACAGTCTTGAAAAGTCAAGGATCAAAGAATCTAGCAATGCTGTGGCAGATGCGAGAGGGTAGATCTTTCACGATATCTCAGTCTGAGACAGACCAGCCAAAGGAAGACATTAAGACAGCAGCAATCTCAGCCATTCTCTGATCTTTTTCACCTGCAAATCTCTCTCTATATTTTCCAGTTAAATTTAAATCAACTGGGTTTTTTTTTCCCCCTCAGCTGTTCCTAGGCCCCAACTATTTCCTGTTCCACAGAACCTCTATGTAGTGTTTTTTGTGGTGCTTTTCCATGACTGACATTTAGCTTTGTTTGAAAACAGCAGGAGGAGGTACTCTATGAAGATCAGTATGTACATGCTTGAAATCAGCCATGAAACATCCATACTATTCAAGAAATTTTAAAATAAGGTGGTGTGTAAAAGTGAAGCTTTCTAGACACAAAATAGCAATCTAGAATTCACATTTCTATTTCATAAAATCAAAACTATGATTACAGTTTGAAATATGCAGGAAAATTGAAACAGACTGAGACTAAAAAGAAAAAACCCTTTTGATTATTTAAGTATTTCTTAATTAACAATTAGGACAGCAAAAAATGTCATGGCATGAGAACAGCAGGGTTTGGTACTCACAGTGATGTTATAAAAGACTGTAGAATGGAAAAAAACCCCAGAGATACAAATGGTAATATTCCCTCAAAAATCTCTGTGAGATATTGAAATAATTCATTATTTGGCAGAGATCTCTTGGAAAACATCATCTGGAGAAGTTCTAGAAAACCACAGAGGTCTGAAGCAGGGCTTGGAGAGTAGATTGAAGGGAAGAGTTATTTAATATTATAAAATACTAATTAATGCTGTCACATCCAATTACAATTACTCATATATCTTATTTCTTTTTCAGTAAGAAAAGTGACTTGGCTGACCCAAAAAAATGAAGATTCTAACCTTCCAGACAGACAGTATATAAATCTCCATCACAATTATATGCCAACTGAATAAGGTCCAGAAATTAGCTGAAAGTTCGTGGCATGATACATTTTAAAAAAATGAGTATGCTATTATAAGTAACTCATTTAAAGTTAAAGCAGATTTTAAAACAGTTGACTTTTCATTCTAGGCATGACCTAATTGAGAGGTATGGATCAGAATGAAGCATAAAGGATATTGCAAAGCTATTCTTTAGAGCTGTGAAATGCAAAGGAGTGAAAGCTGAACTCCAGCAGCAAACCAGAGTGATTTTTGTGACGATTTTTTCCAGTTTAGAAAAAAAAATTCTGAATCATGAAAGAGTGGTTCAGCTTACACATATACATTAATCCTTCCTTACCTGCATGATCTCTGGAGAAAAAAATTACAGAATTTAGTTCATGTTCAGATGTTGCTAGTTTTGTCAAATTACAATTTATTTGCCAAAGATATCTTACGAGGGTGTTGATCTCCCCACGAAACCGGAAAATGTGAAGGGACTGTGGCTTTCCTCCCTCACAGCAAATTATCTTACTTTCCTGAGATTTACTGGTACATCTGATGCTACGATATTCTTGCTTATTTCACTCTGCCTCTTTGAAGTACGATAAATAATATTTGTTAGGAAGAAATATTCCAGATCCTTCAGAGATCTTACCAGTGACTGAACCAGCTCTTAGACTATTAAAGAACTATTTCACCTAGGAAGCTGAGAAATCCTATGTATACTTCTCTACTAAATCTTGCTTTCTGAAGAAGGGAATTGCACCAGGTAGGATTAAGGACTGCTGTACAGATAGGTGGGAGACATAACCAAGCAAAACCAAAAGCTTGTAGTGGTCAGCCATCAGCAGATTCCTGCTGTGAAAGGAATAATGTAAAAGCCAAAGCAAAAAGTTCAGGGGGTTTATTTACTAGAGAATTTTTTCACCAACAGGTTGTTTCCAACACCATAGACATTACTATAAACAAAGTTTGATAAACTGTTTATTATGGCACCTAATCAGCCTGGTTTTCCACAATGCCCATGGTCTGTATGCTGTAGCCTGGGAGCCAGAGGAACAGCATGTCTTCGCTGTAAGCAAGATGAGAAGGCACTTCATAGATATGCACCCTATAACCTCAGAATCGTTCTGGTTGGAAAAGACCTTTAAGATCATAGAGTCCAACCATTAACCCAGCACTGCCAGGTCACCAACAGACCCTGTACTTCAGCACCACATCTACAGGTCTTTTAAATATCTCCGAGGATGGTGACTCCACCACTTCCCTGGGCAACCTGTTCCAGGGCTTGACAACCCTTTCTGGGAATAAATTTTTCTGTTCCACTATGAGCTGGCTGGTTCATATGACAGTGCCCTAAGCTCTGTGCTCGTAATTGCTAATTGCTACCTGGTTTAAAACTAGCTTGGGAACATTACACAAGCTGAGGTCATGCCTCTAGCTGCTGCATAACCAGATACTTGAAAAAGATGTTTCAATTGATTTCAATATGAATATCACACCTGAAAGCTTTTGGATCTGGCTTTTATCAGAGTGATTGTGATGAGGTGGTAATCACTATAATGATTGGCATCCAGTACAGCGACAATCAGTACGCATTGTTTTGAGATTTCTTGTTCATTTGTTTGTTTTGCAAACTGAGACAGAAATCACTAATAAAACCCCTTAAAAATAATATCAAAACTCCTACTATTTCACATGATATAGAGTCATATTTAAGATGCCGAAATCTCACAAAAGCAGAGTTACTAAATTTACACTTGACATTGTCAAGCCAATTGCAGCCTTATCTGCAATATATTTTAATTTTTTGTTATCAGGTTACATATAAAGTCTGCTTATCACTGCAGTTGCAGTCCAGCCTTCCAGTTAGTTATCAATGTCTGCTGAGAAAGGCTATTTTTTCCATCACTTATTATTGAGCAATTTAAAAATAATGTGATCATTTATATAAAGTAAATACAATTCTGCTACCCATTAACCTTTTTTGCTACATTTGGCTGAAAACAATATACCTTGATCCCTTTGTACATAGCCACAGATTCCACTTAGTACATGTGCCTCTGATGTTAGCATAAACAGACCAAATGCAGCTACTTCCACAAGCCTCTGATGTCAGACATGATCTAATTCACAACAGGTTACAACAAAATTAATTCCATGGAAGGCAGCAGATTGATATGGTTGTAACATCAATGGGATCCCACATTAAACACTTCAGCCTTTCCACAGCTGGAGAGCTGTGCTATATTAGAAACAGGGGCCTGTGTAAATAAGCAACCTGACCTTTGAAATTTATAACTGGAATCAGAACATCTTTTAATTTTACTGACATTATTTCCTTTATAAACAGATACTGCATTTTTATGGCCTGTTCTGGTGCATATCTAGCACATTTCAGTTTTATATCTTGATTCACTTTCTGGATTACACTATATCCAGAAGCATAAATTCTGAAGTATTTTGGAAAAGTTTTGGTTTTGTAGTATTTTGACATACCAAAACCATCAAGTGCTAAAAATATTTTAGAAAAGCATATTCACATTGCTTGATGGCAGCATTTTTCTTAATATTTTATAATTCAAGGGTGACTCCTAGTATAAAAAAACAGTGGGCTCAAGTGAAGGAAATTTTAGGGGGAGGCATTAAGAAAGTCTTCCCACCAGTAAATTAGTCACTACAATACCTAATCTAGAATTACCAGGGATGTTTAAAACACAGGTTAGACAAACACAACATGAATAGATACAAATATACTAGAAGCAGGATGATGTCTGACTGATCTCAGAGGCTCCCTCCACCCCTATTTTCAACAAACACAACAGCAGGACAACTAGCAATATTTTCAGATAATTAGTTCTAACCTGCACTCAAGGTTCAGCATCAGCTTTGCTCAACCAATAATCCTACTGCTTTTCAAAATCTTTCTCTGTCAAAACACAGAGGCAGAAAGACAAACTTAGTACCCTTTCAAATTATTTGTCTGCAAGTTTCTACCTC
Source organism: Corythornis vintsioides (assembly GCA_025447755.1). Taxonomy (NCBI): domain Eukaryota; kingdom Metazoa; phylum Chordata; class Aves; order Coraciiformes; family Alcedinidae; genus Corythornis; species Corythornis vintsioides. Next base: position 108,237 of record JAOEGS010011964.1, on the reverse strand, counting down.
TCCAATTTAACAGAGAACCATAATCTAATTTCCTAAATCTGTTCCCACACAAGCACATTCTAACTCTGGATTATTCTCTCTTACCTCTGCTTTTTCTGCTACTGAAGAGCCACAGAATGGTTTAGCATTAAGAGAGTGGGATACTGGGGGCTAATTGGAGCCAGGTATGAATTCAAGAGTTTAAAAAACAATTTAAATAGCACATCCTAAGAAAGACCAGTTCCTTTCCTGTTCTGTAAACATCCACTCTAAATATTTAATCGGGAAACACTGAATGCTATTTTTTATAAACAAGTAGTTATAAATGTGTGGGCTTTTACTGGAAAATCATATTAATAATAATAATAAAACACATTTTCAAAATATACTAGTGTTAATGTGTCATTCTTTGCTTTTAGGAATATTCTTATGTCTCTGAAGTAAAAGCTAAAATAGTAATTTATCATGAAAATATTATGATCTTAATAACAATAGAGCAAATGATACACTTAATAGGGTGTGCATGGTCTTTCTGAACAGCTTACTGTACTTTCATATCTCCCTCAGTTAAATAAAGCAATAAGCCATCTGCAGATGTTTATGTATGAAATCCAACATAAGGAAAACATTTACACTACAGAACAGATAAGATAATTGAAATTGCAAGATAAGGTGTTTGACAGGGAGGAGGGAAGCTGCACAGCGGAGGAAAATCCATCCCCATGACTACTGGTCCTTTCTCCTCCCTGCTCATTGCTGTTCGCCTCTTCTTGGATTCCAGAGCTTGTTTTATTCCTCAGCAGCCTTTCTACAGACTGGTGGATTCAGACACAGCTGGAAATTGTGAACCTGTGGTTTGTTTCAGAAAGAGAAGAAAGGAGAGTTCAAGTATCACTTTAGCAGCCGATGGCTTTGCTTTGGATTATTTTATACACAAAGGAGATATGTTTGCTGGCTTTGTAATTAACTCAAAAAGGGAAAAGAAAAATTGTTAAAGGCGTTGTGACTTGAATTTTTCATCAGGTAAGAAGTCAGAAAATCTATAAAACTGTGGCAGAACTTATTGAAATCTACATTATAAAGGTTTATTGCATTCTGTACATCCTATATTTAAAATTGAATGGAAAGTAACCTCCAGATTTGATACACTTTGGAACTTAAAAAGATTATGTTTGCATCCAAAACATTTACTGGTCACTTTGAAGGGATGATACTATGCACCTTTTACATAAGTAAGAAAATAACTCAGGAAAGAGCCTTTTAAAAAGTATTATTATTTTAGACTATAGAATTGAAGTAATTCTGTTATTAAACACTGTAATCCAATTCTGATATCAGCTGTAGCTGCAGTTCAAGGATGCTGATTCTGCTTGTATTTATTAGCTTTAAATAATGCCAATATGTGTTACAACAGAGTTCAATGTGCTGCAGTAAGTACTTGTGTAACTTATTTTTCTAATGCTATGAATACTCCAGATGTTTAAACAAGACAGGCGTAATGGTTTTATTGCCAAGGAAATGTTTAAATTGCGTTGCAGGATGACATGCACCAAAGACTACACTTTTTAACTCACAGTATAAGCTGAACAGTGATAAACAGTAATCTTTTTCCCTGAAAAAAAAAAAAAAAAGGACAATGCAGATGATCAGTGTGCCTAAGGCTGACGTGAAGGAGCTGATCAGAAGGTCAGTACAGGGACTTTTCTTTAATGTCAGAATGTGCCAAAGCAGCCCTACCATCCACATGGAATTCTTGGGAGAGGACATCCAGCACTTACTATTGAATTGTGTTGTACAACCATGGATAACTAGGCAGGCATGGCAAATAGGGCATAAACCATTACAAACTTGGTGCTGCCTCATGTCCTTTGAGTCCCCACAACTTCTCCTGCTCACACGAAAAGCAAGGAAGAGCAGAACTTGTCTTTGAATGTATTTTGCTTCCAAACCTGATCCACTGCTAACTCCCAATCTTTTCTGGAGGGGCAAGACTCAGATCCGTGTGAGTCAGGGGAATATCACAAACAGTGCAGACATTAAGATCACCCTTGGGGTCAAGCAGCCAGACATTAGACCCTTACACATCTAAAGTGGCAGCAAAGCTCATCTGGGCACCATCTGCCACTGTTTGGCCTCTCATCCTTACAGCACATGCATCCTAAATGTGATAAATCCAGCTGGGCAATCAGTGCTGCTCCAGAGAAAGGTGGTTTCCACTGCATTCAAGGAAATATGTTCCCTGAAGGTGCAGTTGCCCAGCCACACTATTGGTTTCTGCAGGGTGTGACTGTGCTAGCTTCAGAATCCCTTTCATTTCTCCTGGACTTCTCAGGACAAGAGTTTTTGCAAGCTGGTGTACACACAGTAGGGTACATAGCTCTTGTTCTTGCCATCCTGAAGCAGGGACACCTGCAAAGGACTACAAAGTCTGTCTGAGCCACTAGACTTCAATACCTTTTGAAGCATTATTGTGCAGATTTCTGTGCTATTCCCTCAATATAGCTATAAACAAGCCAGGTGGGTTATCTGGTGAGACTACAGGGCTTGATGTCAGCCCATGATCACAAATTAATACAAATTCCACATATATGGAACACCAGGGCCGCATATAGTCACATCAAGCTATAGCCACTTCTCACTCTAACATGGCTACACTAGTTGAAAAGTATATTTAAATCAGAATAAGAGTGGTAATAGATGTTCCAAAGATTCTGTTGAAGCACCCAAACTTACATCAAGTAGAAATACTAGGCTAAAGCAGTCCAGGATATATAACTCTAGCCCAAATATTCTTTGAGCGGCTATGGTAAAACAATTATAGAACCATAGCTCCCAGTTTAACCCTGGATTTGGTGCTTAATCTTATGCAAGCAACCAAACATTTTTATTCCTTAATGATTAAATAATGCCAATCATTTCTATAGAGAGGTTGACAAATTGACACAGATTATTTTTAGTAATAATGAACCATCCACCTCTCCATTCTTTTTGTGAACCCTCTTTAATTTCCCACTACTACTTCATCCTCCTTTCTCCACAGGCTCTCAACACTATGGTATTTATTACTAGGGGTGAAGAATGACTGCCTTCCAGCTAGTTCTCCACTAATTCTCACTTCAAAAATGAATTAAGGTGAGTTACAGTTAATTTTTGAAAAGTATATGTGTAGAACACACTTATCCGTCTTTCAGTTTTGAAAGTGAGTCTTTACTACTTTTTTTTTCTTCCTTTCCCAGGTTGAAAACTACATTTTCTGGTCAGAAAGCTGGTGAGCCTTTGATTTAAGATGAACTTTTAAACTTGGCAATAAATTCAAACTCACCAAGACATTCTGATGAATCTAATACTTCCCAATAATATTAGATTTATAACAATAGAATTGTACTAATATCAGGTATTTTTTTGGCACCTGTTGATGCCAGAACTGAAAGAAGAATCAACTTTGTGTCTCTTGAGTATATGGTGCATTTAACCCCAGAGAATTTGAGGGGTATCATTTGTCAAACTTGTACAACAGTGAATGGGTTTGTAGGGAAATGAGACAACCTTTGGCAACTATGGATGTGGAAATAATTGTGTGTATAACTAAGATGTGATTTTTTTTTTTTTGCTTGTTTTAAATTTTTCTCAGATGAGATTGAGGAAAAGGTCATGCTATCTTTAAAACATAAGCAAAAGAGGACCCTTAAAGAGTCAATTTGTAGAGCTGTTGACTATCATCTAAGCTCAAACACATCAATTTGATTAAGCCAGAGGGATTTGGTGTATTAGCTCATGCTGCTTTATAGTTCTAGAAAAAATGCAAGTGTGATGTCTAAGATAACAAGGTGATGGCGGGACCCAGTTCTTCTTTTCTTATAATAGCAGCACATTATCCTCAACTGAAATTCCTTAAACCTTGCTAAATATTCAGCTGAGACAGATCTTAAAATATTTTACTTCAAAAAGCAAAGTTTATCCACAGTTGGTAAAAGAGGATTTATATGTAAATGTTCATAGAATTTTAATTAGTGCTGTCACTGCTGTTTCTTTTGTATCACCACCAGTTAAAGGTCTGTAACACTGACAGTGCAGAACCTCAGAAAGGCAAAATAAACCTCCATATATATGTATATATATATATATGTGTATACACATACATATATATATATATATATACACATACAAAAAAGCCCCACTAATACTCAATCACTGACTCTTCCAGTGCTGTAATTAACTGTATTAAATTTGCCCCAAACTACAAGTACAATGATAATAGTCATCATAGCCTTGGAAAACTCCATGCAAAGTATATTCTAAATAATACCAGGTTTTGTCTATAGGTTGGGAGATGCTTCACGATGGACAAAACCATTCAGCATCCCAGTGAGATTCTGTCGAATCAAACGATCTCTAACATCAGCTACTCTCAGTTTTTGAACTTTGATACATGCCAACTTTCCTTCCTTGCAGAATTCTTGCTTATTACAGCCTACACTTTAGTTACAATAGTGGGGCTTTTTGGAAATCTTTGCCTGATTATTATAATAAAGAGACGGAAAGAAGCTCAAAGTGTTACCAACGTTCTGATTGCCAACCTCTCTTTATCAGATGTCTTGATCTGTATCATGTGTATTCCTGTCACAATTGCATATACCCTAATGGACTATTGGATATTTGGGGAAGTTATGTGCAAAATAACTTCTTTCATACAAAGTATGTCTGTCACAGTCTCCATTTTCTCACTTGTACTAATTGCTATTGAGAGGTATCAGTTAATTGTGAACCCACGTGGCTGGAAGCCTAATATTTCACATGCTTACTGGGGAATCCTTTTCATCTGGGGGTTCTCCCTCATAATATCCATTCCTTTTTTAATATTTCACCAATTAACTGATGAACCCTTCAAGCATCTATCTTTCCATAGTGATTTCTATAAGAACAAGGTTGCTTGCATTGAAGCATGGCCATCTGTTACAGAACGACTAATTTTTACTACTAGTCTGTTGGTTTTCCAGTACTGCTTTCCACTGGGGTTTATTTTTATCTGCTATGTCAGGATATTTGTATGTCTTCGGAGGAGACATGGTAAAATAGACAGGATGAGAGAGAATGGAAGCAGACTGAATGAGAACAAAAGGATTAATATGATGTTGGTATCAATTGTTGTGACTTTTGCAGCTTGCTGGTTGCCTCTTAACATATTCAATGTTGTTTTTGACTGGAACTATGAGGCATTAATGAGCTGCAATCATAATCTAGCATTTACAATATGCCACCTTGTGGCCATGATCTCAACCTGTATCAATCCCATCTTTTATGGTTATCTTAACAAGAATTTTCAGAAGGATTTGCTAGTATTAGTTCATCACTGCAGATGTTCAGCATCACAAGAGGAATATGAAAATATTGCCCTTTCAAATCTTCAAACTGATGCATCTAGGGGATCTCTTAAATTAAACAATCCCCCTATGGATATCTAAAATAATCCATCAGCAATTTCCAAAATGTTGTGTTGCAGATTACTTCTTACTGTAGGTTTAAATCATGTTACCACTGAGTTTAGAGGAAGTCTTTGCCATTTAGTTCAGCAAAACCAAGATTATGCTCCCATAGACATACAGTTAACAAGTACTTTATGACAGCATTAATGCTGATAAATCACTTTCAAGAGTTCTAAAGATCAATAGTAATGAATAGTAAACAGTATTATCATCTTACTTTTTTAATCTGCAATTTCCAAGTCAGTGCTATACATACCTTAGTGACAATAAAAATATCTCAATTTCATCCACAGATATGGTTGATTTCCTAAACTCCTAGCTTCACCTAAGTAAACCAGGAATACTGGTGCATTCTCAACTTCAACAGCCTTTTCACAGGCTGTTTTCTGGCCTTGGAATTTTCCAACCTTATATTATTCCCACCTCTGGTTAATCTTCACAATAGTTAATAGGCAGTTCACTCTGTAAGGAAGGGCATTTAAGTTATCCTAGGCCTCTACCACCTTCCGTTCAGCCCCAGCATGCAGTTTGCTTTCCTTTAATACCAATTCAGACTAGAAAAAATAATTTTAAAAAGAAAAAAGTCTAGAGTTGGAATTTTTTAATTATTTTTTTTCCCATGAGCACTAATACAGTCCCCATTTGGTGTCCTGCAAATTCCACTCAAATTGCTGCTTTTTGAGATAAAATACATATTTAGCATTTCTCCTAAAAGCATCTGCAACAACCTCTACAGATTTCTTTCTCTCTTGCTGTTATCATTGGTCCTTAAAACAGACCTTTTAGAATCTCCATTATCAAATAACCACTCTACAAATTCAGAATAAATTTTGTTTTAGCTACTTATCCAGATTATGGGTTGTAGAGAATTATATTTGCATTTTAATTTCAGAAATTTCCGCACTGTCAGGTGGCCACACTTGAGGCAGATGTGGTCATTTCTGTTGGACTATGTTTGAAAACAGTTTATTCTGTGACACAGTGTACACCTAAAGCTATAACACTGAATACAACTTCTCGGCAGAATAGAACATTTTAAAAAACACTTTCCAGTTTGGCCATAAAAAAAATAATCAGACATCATTGTCATCCATGCTACAGTGACAACATAAATAGTTAATATTGGGCCATTTAAATACAATACTTACAACATTTTAGTCCAACAACTGACCATGCTTTTTCTTGTTCCAGTTAAATATAATTTATTACTTCTATTGCTAAAGTCCCTTCTCTCTGAATTCCAGAAATCACCCTTTTTTAACACTTGTACATTAAATTCCTTGTAATTCCTTGTAATATTATCTGATTTTAGTAATTTATCAATGCCCTGCTAAAGCAAAAAGAATTAACATTAATATTGCATCAGCTCCTTGATGATTCAGCTACAATGAAATGTACTTTAAGGCTATAAAATTCTCTTGGATTGGGATCACCATTTTCTGTGGTCATACAGTCATAGTTGTCTTGCTTGGTTGCTACAGCATGAGTGCAAACTGTCTGCATTACTCTACTCACCAGAGGAGCTCTGATGAGAAGAGCCTCACAAGCTCTTGCAGATATGCTGAGTTTTTCAGTGCTTCCTGGTTCACACTGAGCAAAAAGAGCTTGTTGAATTCTAGTAGGGCTTGATCCCATTGAAGTTGTAAGGGCAGCACTGCTCACAGAAGCAAGGATGGAAGAATTAGTGACATGATAATCACATATTTGAGTGACAGGTATGGATCAGATTTGACATAATTTAGTATTCTTTTTTTGTCATTAGATCAAATATCACTTGGGCAAATAAAACTGCATAAATCATAGCTTGGACACCTGCCTCGTACATCATAGGAAAAAAAAAGATAGGTAAATACCTAATAAAGGCTCATGATCAGATTGTTGAGATCATCTTAGTATTACTTCAGAACTTTCACTTTTCTTGGAGATTGCAGTACCCATGCAGAAAGCCATGTCACACTGGCAGAAAGCCACTCACTCAACAGGGCATTTTAATAGGTGACAGTGGCATACCTGTGAGATGCTGGGTTCTCAGTTATATTTCTCATTTCAACTTAGTTTGGAATGCACATCTCTACCACCACCTTTGTCATATTTAAGCACACTGTTTATAGATTCAGGACCCATGCTTAAAGCAATTTATGAGCACATGACATTCAGAATATACTCTAATTTATTAATATGAGACTCTCAGCTCACATCATGGCAAACAGACAGTAATTAGTGTTTGAATTAGGCCCAGCTGAGATTCCCATGTGTGAACTTGGCCTAAGTGGCTCCAATACCAGTAGTCCCATCCCATAAGCATGTCAAAGTGTGCTTAGTTTTACAGCAGAGGTAGTTTTAGTGTCAGACCCAAAATGGTTTAAATACAGCCACAGAATTAACACTGGTCTGAATTATGTGGTCAGGAGGCCAGCAGAAACTCTCATGACCTTGAGAAGACCAACAATGCTGATGGATGGCCTCCCTTTATTGTCTCTTCCTACAAGTGCTCGGACAGTACATTTTTGTGACATTTAACACACCAAAAAATATACACTGCTATTGCTTTTTGTAACACCAGCTTTCCACTCCTGACATCCTGCTTTAAGCAATCATTTTTTCCAGCCTGAATCTTGATGTAAGAGCATTCTTCATTACCAGGTGGAAGCTCTGAGCAGTGAGGCTACTTCAGAATCAAATAACTTGTGGCTTGCTTTTATCTAGTCATTTCTTCCTTACACTTCCATTTGACACAAGTGCTGATGCTCCATTTCTGTCCTGAGCAGTTATCAAGTATCTTTCCTTCTAGTGCTGCACTTTTAAAAATCACTGCTACCCAAACAGAGCATCATCACTGTCTTGAAGACATCTTTCCCACTGCCTGTTCTCTCATTAAATCTACCAGCTTTTGATGCAGTCTAATATCTGATTTCCAGAGAAGTCAATAGGAGTGAATTGACATTCACAGGAATAGGACCAGACAAAGAGAAGTTACTTATTTTTACTACATAAGCATTATGGACTCCAACATGGTGTGTGATGGTTGACGTATGTAACCATGTGATGTGCAATGTTTCAAGATTGCTCAAGTCATGATATTAAACTGATGAATGTTGCCCCATGTCAGTTAATGCTGATAAGTTACTTCATTTTCATTTATTTTATTAATATAGCAAGTAGACAAAATTATAACAGTCTTGCTCACCTGACTGTTGTTACTTGATGCAACCAGATGGAGGACTGCAAGCTTCCTGGGGGGAGCAGGAATAAGGAAATTAATTGTGGAAATCTAGAGGGGAACCTGAACTCCAAAATGCTATCTAAATGTATAAACAAAGTCTTAGCAGTGATGTTCTTTTTAAAAAAACATGAATCGAGGCTTTGTTCAAATAGTTTGGTCATGTAAGCCAGACCAATATATTTATAAACATCCATGTAAATGAAAATATCCTCATGTGTAGTTGTCTTTTATGGTTGGTTGGTTTAACTGTAAGAAGATACAACTAGAGTTAGATACTTGGAAATGGGCATTCATTGTGAAAATTATTCCATTGAACTGAGAGCTCAGTTGATTATTGTTTGTTAATGTACATGCACAAAAGCAGTGCTATTGCTGTGTGTTATTTAAATACTTTTATTTCTTCCCTCTACTAACAAATAAATATTATCCTGTATAAAACTGCTATGTTGCCCAGCTGGTAATTTTTACTGCCTATAATCTTGATAGAACAGTTCTCATACAAACAGTTCTGGAAACTGGTTTAGCATTTCATACATTCATGTATTAGATAAACAGAAATCAGGGGGAAAAAATGGGTATTTGCTCCTTCCAGAAGAGAGAAGTCTCATAAACAGCTAGAGAACCTTCTCAGGACTCAGTGCTGACATATATTTTGGTGGAGAAGGACAGAATCAAAAGCTTTGGGTAACCTCACAACAACGGGTCAGATGGACTGCAAATGGTCTTAGTGGAACCTCTTTGACTCCATAAATATGAAACAACATCATCTTTCCAATTCTATTCTAATAAGACACTTAAAAACGTTCCACAATGTCAACCTTAGAATTATCTTGTCTGCTATCACTCATTTTCAAACAAGGTTCCTTTGGCATATAGCTTGGTTTCCATGCAAATGCACTCACTGATGTCTTTTATTTCATTTCACAGGCTTCTCTATTAGTCACGGGCTATTTACATAATGTGATGGAACTGGCACCTTTGTGGAGCTATTCTCTGTGCAGAATTCAACCCACCCTCACACTTACTGAGGAAATCATGTTAATTCATGTAGATGATATAACAGCTATATTAATTAGTTCTTCCAACCAAGAATGGCTACTAGAGTCAGAAGAAGCTCTCAAAGTTTGGGGTCCCTCTAAAAATAATCTCTTACACCCCCTTGTCAGGTCCATTTTTAGGTTGCAGATTTCTGTAGTGCTTATTTCCGTGAAGCCAGAACCACAGTGCTGGGGGTGTCTTGGAGAGGAATAGATAACCCAGACACACACTTCTGTAGTGACAGCTGCACAGCCTCCACCTCCACAAACTCCAGGACACCGTTACATTTCCCCAGCACATTCAAATCTCTCTCTATCATCTTCAATAAAGGCCAACAGATTTGCATATTTACAAGCAACAAAATTACTACTTTTGGAACTAAAATCATTTGCTTGTTATAGTTGTTGAACAGACAAGCCCATGCTTTAATTTCTACCCAGAAGGCATCTCAGTATTTGCCATCATTACTGCCACTAAAAAACCACCCCATGACTATAGACTGATCATATTTTTTCCAGTATTTGGCCAATGAAAAAACATTTAATCCACATTAGATTGTTGGGTTTTAGAGGTGTTTGTGCTCTGTTTATCAAACAAATGCGACCACTGATTTCTAGCAAATCTAGACAAGAATAAAATTCAAGAAATATTGTGTGGACCAAACAAAGGAAGAAGATCCCAGAACAGTCCTTGTACTCTCTTTTGTGTTTCCAGAATCAACTGTCCCATTCTTATGGAATTTTCCTCAACAAAATTATTGAGCTGCCATCCCCTCCCTTTTGAAGTCACTCTGCAACTTCAGCAAACATTGCCTTGTGGTCCTTACCCTTTCCACATTGCCTCTTGGATGGATCCCATTGTCAAAGGAGCTCTCTTCTGCTGCAGCAACGAATGCCAAACAGCCTGGATTTTGTGGAAGGGGCTTGACTCTGAAGTAGCAGGGAAGGAGTTGAGCTTAACTGAATTGAAGAGAACTGACATGAACTCTCACAGTAGCTCAGTCCTTGGAAGAGACTCGGGAAGATTCTGCAAGAAAACGAAGATAAAGTTCATAAGCCTCTGTGCAGATTGCAACAGCATGAAAATATACATGTGTTTAACTCAATCCACTGTGGCAACTATCTGGACTTTCAGAGAGGATAAATATATATATATATATATATATATATATATATATATATATTCTTTTTATTTGAGCATCATATGTTCACAGGACAATTTTACAAAGATAAAAAGGCACAGGAACAGGAAACATTGCATATTTAACTTACACAGGAGGGAAATCCACGTACACAATACAGCCATGCCTGGCAAGGCCAGAAAGAGGGTCTCTCCTTATAGGAACACCAGTCTTAAGATGTTAGCAAGGATCTTCAAACCTCCTTGTGTACACTTAGTTAAGTCTTACAGCAAAGAGCATGAAAGAGCCCAAGGCAGCTCTAAGAATAGGGCTGACCTGTGACTTCATCACAGGATGGCCACCTCACATCCTTACTGGGTGAGAGGATAATTAGTCAACAAATAATCTCTTTTAAGGTATCCAGGCCTAATATTCCACTATATGTAAAGAACAGCTTTTCCAGTCAACCTAGCAAGGCTGTCAGCATGGCATGAGAGCCTATCCAGCACACATTTCATTTACAGATGGCTTTAAGTGTCTTACTGCTTCCAGCTTCTTATTCACACCCTTTCTGACCCTATAAACAGGTCAACTTCTCACATCAAACACACCGTGTGCTCTTGTGCTGGTTAGAAATCAATCCAAGATCTCCTCCTTGGTACTTGTATCAGTCATTTCACCCAACACCAAATAACCGTCTAGAGCAGCCCACGTTTCCTCCTGAAATTGACTCTCAGCAGGACTATTCCCACAGCCACTGTTTGCCTCCAGCTTTGTCTCAAGCCAGAGAAGACAGGAACTGTGGAAAATGTCACACTCCAGTGGTTTTGAATGCCACCCTCCGGGTTAGTGACCGCAAATGTGATCCCAAGAGAGCACATTCTCCAGGGACATCCACAGACTTTGAGTACTGCAGAACCTCCTGCCAACCAGAGTCACATCCCACATTTGTCAGGCAGAAAACCCCAAATGCTAAAGCAAATAATGGTATAACCATATTTTGAAGTGTTACTAAGTAAAAGCAGCTAAAACTTGGCTTGTGTTTAGGCATGGATATAAAACATACTACACTGGCTCATCAACTGAAGTAACTCAAGTCCCGTGACTGACTGGGAATGCAAGAATGCTGGTTTCTAATTAAAGATGAAGTTGAGAATCCTTTAAAAATTAGCCACAGAATTAGTATTGAATTGAAATGCAAAGTCTGGGTTGACTGAAAGGTCACCAAACACAGGGAGATAATTACGGCTAGATGTTCCAGGAAACTCAAGCTCTGACACTAAATGAAAAAAAAATAAAAATAAATTTGATGAATGATAACAAAGTTTCTTTCTTCTCATCCCCATCATGCAAACAGACCAGGCACAGAGATGCTGAGGGCATTATGCAAGAAAACCCCAACAGTCACATGAGCCTGAGTATCCTGTTAAAGCTCACATCTTTATTCACTGAAGCACTGGACAAATCAAATATTTCAAGGAAAAAGTAACTTTACACATATATATATAGTACCATTTGGTTTGCTGAGCAATCAGTTTACAGCGTTGATTAGCTTTTGCTTACACAGCTTTGAGTCCTTGCCTCTTTCCGAAAGGAAAACATACAGTGTACTCAGATTCTAGTACTCACGTTGTGTTAAAAGTCTGTATGGGTTAAGTGTTAAAATACTCTCAGAATTTTTTTTGCAAGGAGAGCGTCTGCAGTAGCTGTACAAAAAAGCATTTGAGAAAAGCAACAGTGGGTTAAGAACAAAAACAAATTACAAAGAAAAATTATGAACAAATTAATACCATCAAGAGTTACAGTACTGCTGCTAAGAAATAGTAGCTACTTCTTGTATTCTTGAAAAAGCACAAAAAAGTCAACGGATATTTTAATGATTAAAAAGGCTTTAAAAACACACAGAATGACTGTATTATTGAGGATGGGAAGGGACCTCTTGAGATCACCTAGTCTAACCCCCATGGTCAGTAAAATATAATGCTTTTCCTGAAGTATAATAATAAATTACCTAATTAAAACTTTAACAGATAAATGCTCCCAGGAGGGCTGGCCATGGTGCAGCCTTGAAGGTGTGAGTGGCCAGCAGTGCTTGCATTTCTGTCACGGCATGTGGCTTAACCACCGCTGATCTTGAGAGGGAGCTTGGTGCTGGCTCCCGTACACTATCTCCCCAATGAGGAGGAATTGCTTTTTTTTCCTCTGTCCCTGTCCATGCTTCTGAAAAAAATGAAGTTTCCCAGTTTTCTCAGAAAAAAATCAAAACTGCACAGTAAAGGCCACTGGCCACCAGCATGAAGGTGGCTGTCGGGGAGGCAGCAGTGAGCAGACATGATGTGGAGCTGCTGATGAAGCAGACAGGAGCCTGGTATATCTGGGCAGATCTGCAAGGCAAAAAGTAAATTTTTTTTCTTTTTTCTTTTTTTTTTCTTTCTTTTTTTTTCAACAGACCGAAACAGGACTGAAATCAATGGAAATTAGTTTCCTGCCCACTTAATCTGTGGAAGTTAGTATTTCAGTACATGGTACAGATATAGAAAAGGAAACCAGCAGAAATGCCTTAGATGACCAGAATTCAGAAATACTTCAAATTACTGCCAAATATCTTTTATATTAAATATGTCTGGAGGATGCTTGTCAAATTTAATCTTCAGCGATATGTGTCAACCTTTTACACTGACTTTATTTGGCTTACCTTTAGAGCAACTGAAGCAGTCCCCACGGCAGGTATTACTCGCATGCCACCTTTAACACAATCAGATTACTGCCGTGTCTATGCCAATAGCCAAAGCCTCACTGGCTGGAACTGACTGCTCAACATTGAACAAGCTCCTCTGAACAGAGCACACAGCCTGGCCCCTACTGCCAGCCCCGTCCTGGAGAGCACCGTGCTCACCATATGGTGCTCCTGCTACCCCTGTGCTATTTCTAGCTTCAAACACTGGAATTGGAAGGGAAAGATTTAAAAATAAGTCTTTGATGCAGCAAAGATGTCTGCTGACCACACCACAGGCCATTTTTGCTGGTAGTAAAACCAGCACTTGTGTACATCTCTGCTAGTGCCTTCATAGTACAGGTTCACACATTTTGCTATTCTTTACCTGACTCCTTAAACCTACTTGTACCCACATTGCTTTCTCTCCTGATCTTGCAAACTTCTGTGTCTGGGTTCGAATGTGCTTTGGCACTGAAAGAATCAAGGAAGCAAACTAGTACTCTAGGCATCACTCCTTGAAAGTCTCATTCCACCATTTATTTAGCAGGCATCCACCATCAGCATGACACTTTATGCAGCACAAACAGACCTCCTGAGGACTGGCCAGTCCTGTGCCCACCTCTCTGGAAACAGCTTCCAGTCAAAGTCTGTTGGAAAGCCAGGTACTGGTGATCCTTCTCGTATGGTTAAATGGACACAGAGTCTGCATTCCTATCCTTCTCCCAGAGCCAAGCTGAAGCCTCCTTTTCCTTTTCTGCTGTTTACTCCTCATAAGTGCCAAATGACATGAACATGAAGGCTCCATGAAATTCCATCTCACTAACATTTTAAAATATGCTTTTGATTGGTATCTGCCCTGGTGTCAAGACTTGTCAGCAAGCTGCTGTGGACATGCAAATGAGGTGGGACACTCTTCAGAGATGTTCTGCATCAGAAAGGGAAGGCTCAGAAAGCTCAGCAGATAACTCCAGTTCCCAAAGGGATGTGTACATGTTGGTAATTGAGATTTTTCCAGCTTCTCAAGCCATCTGGCTGATTGATCCAATATTATAGAGCACATAGCCAGATGAAAGCAGTTTTCCATGCTTCATTACACAGTTTACTTGCATATCTAGTCAAACATCTTCAGATCCTCTGGAGGGAAAAAAAAAGTAAAAAATAACCAACAAAAAGACATTGCTCCAAAAACTAACAGAAGATACAAGTACAGCAATACTCTTGTTAAAACCTAAGTCTTGAACCTTCTTAGGGAAATCAGTGTACTTCCAATGTGATCAGACAAATTTTCCTAGGCAAGGATAAGTTGTCTCTTCACATTTTGCACTTCAAGTACTTCCAAAATGTGAAGTTGTTGGATGTCACAAGGAAAAGACAATTGCAAGTCTACTGCCTAATTTTAAATATAATGAAAGACCAGGACAAACTCAGCTCTAGATCACTGTCCACATCTACTTATGCTGTTTTGATTCACAGAAGCACACACTTGTTTGGGAAGCCTGGGAGGAGCAGAGATCCCTTTCTACATGTCACCGGGAGCACCTGCATCACTCCCTGCACAAGCACAGTTCTCAACTTTTCTTCCCAAGCAACCCAGAACTCTCAGTTTGCCAATTTACCACATCTTACACCACTGCCACTATGAAATACATTGAAAACTTTCAGACACTATATTATCAATTATTTTATGCAAGTTTGCAGCAAACTCTAAAAGAATCCAAACCTGCTGCTGAGCTTTGTGCATGAACTGCCTCAGCCAGCTGCCATGTTCCATCATCATGCTAGTAAATTTGCAATTTCCATTAATTTTTCTCCTGGTGGCCTTAATGTAAATACAGAGCCTGAGTTTATGAAACAATCTGATTTTTTTTTCTTTGTTCAGTTTTGAAGAGAAGGAAGAAAATTAACCAAAATTCTTTCCCCATCTCATTCATTGTATTGACATTTTATCTTTTTATCTCCAGATAAAACCAGAGTCAAAGGTCCAACTTGGTCACAAGGCTTGATAGAATTGCTCCAGTCCCTAATAATAATTTGTCCACATCATAAAACTGCTGTTGCACAATCTGACATTACTAGCCATTTCTGTTTGGACAAGGCAGCAGGTTGTATTGGTCACACCTGAAGTACAGGCTGGGTTGGGCAACTTAGATAATGCGGTAACTACCAGCACACGGCGTAGCTCTAGTTAGGAGAATTGTTCTCTTTTTTGAAAAGGAACCAAATCAACACAAAATTTAAGAGCAATGGTTATTTTACTGGTGTGTTTTCTGACAGTGTTTTCTGAGTACAAATTAATTTTTGCATTGCAGAAAATCAAGGCAGTATTATGCTTAGATTGTATCAAATTATTTTTTCATAACAAAAACCTTCTCAGTGCCACATGGCTGATACATGGCCACTTAGAAACCAGAAGGTTTCAGTCAGAACAAAAACAAAGTCCTCAGTTTTGTTCACTGAGTGCCCTTTTTATCTATGACCTTGCTAGTCAAATGGTTTTATATACCTTTGAACAGGGAAGTAATTTAAAAAAGAATGAATCTTCATTATCATGATGCATCTCTCTAGTCTTCAGTATTATTCTTTCCCATTCTGACCATTAGTCTCCAGGGTAAAATACAGGAGCACAGAATATTAACCTGGAATTACCTCTTGCTAGGTAGGTTGAATGATCTTTGGGTCATCTTCATCATCTAATTTGGGGCCACTGGAAAGATGCATGGGGAAGCTACAGTCTGGGTCTGCTATGGCTCCTGCTGCCATCTTCAAGGTGCAGTTTGCTCTCTGGCAAAGGAAAGCATCCCCACCAGGACAGCTGAGCATGGAACAGAATGTGCTGCTGAATCCAGCACAACCACCATTGTGCTCCGTGTTTGTCAAGGCTAGTGTTGAGAGGAGCATAATCCACATCTCCCTTCCGTACAGGTGAAGCCTGAGCTTACACAAACAGGGCAAAGACATTTCTGTCCTGTTCATGCCAGGCTACCCACTGGCTAACATTTGCTGGAATGTCACAGGGACAGAAAAAACATGCTCCTTAATTTTAGTCCTTCTGTTGTTAGACTCAGGGGTTTTATTAAAAGAGAAAAAGCATAGAGAGCAGCTAATCAGCTGCTCCTAACAAACGAAGCTCTGAAGATTGATTTTTTCAAGTGATTAGCAGCACAAACACACATTTTCACAACTCAAAATCTTGGTGCTTTTATCCAATGGTTATTTTCATTAACAAAGAAAGGATCAGAGGGTGATGGTTAACAACCTATGCTAACTTCAAATATTAATGTATTTATTACCACAGCACAAAGATCTAAAGCCCTACATTGCAAATTTGCTTCCATATCCCCAAGAGCTCCATAGGTTCTATATGCAGCTTTAATTAGAAGCAAAAGCTGTTTCTGTTACCTTTGCACATGTGTTTTTTTCACAACAAAACATCACTTGGTGGACAAAATGCCATTCAGCTTCACAAAAGCCATTCATCATCTTCAACAGCATTTAGAACTGTTGCTTCCATGCTCATGTCAGAAACTCTAATGACAGAGCAGAGCAGCTGCCAGCAACTTATGGGCTGAAATAGGAATTGGAATATCTTAGAGACAGATCATATAGCCTGAAGTGAACTAACAATAAGCATGGTGGCATCACACAGCCACAAACAATTTGTTGTGCCTCTTTCCATACCTGCTAGTCCCTGAAGGTAACAAGAGCTTGCAGCTGACTGTACTGCTGAGATTGGGAGATTTGGGTACTGAGCACTCACTCATTATAGTTCCAGATAAAACCAAGCCACAGAAATAACAGTCAGAGATCCTGCTATATAGATCACTGACAATTAATTTAAAGCTCCAAAAAGTTAAATATGTCTCTGCTCACTTCAGAGCAGTTGGACTAGATGACCTTTAAAAGTCTCTTCCAACCCAACTCATTCTACGTTTCTGTGAAATCACAGTGTTAATAAAATCATCACTTGTCTATCACTTACTGCCTTATTTTCTTTCATGCAAGTTTCACCAATGACTTAACACCTTCATGAACAATAGAGTAGATGTGAAAATGTCTGTACTCCCACAAAGAATTAGCACATCTTTATCTCCCTGGCCCACATATGCTGGGGACAGTAGATACATTTTTTCTCTGTGCTCCTTTTTACTGGTCATATCCAAGAGAACAGGCTGGACGAGCTTCACTGTCTACAACCTGAAGAGAAAACAACAAAGGATTTTCTTTCAACCAAAAATGAATTTCCATGACATCCCAAACACCAGTCCAAAATTCTTTCGGTGGCAGCAAGTTAATGTTTGTCAAGAGTGGGAAATGCGTGTGTGCAGTTAAACACAGCAGTGTCCAAAGCAGCCAAGCTGGTAAGTGAGAGACACTCAAGCTGCACATCTTATTGCTGAGTGGAAACTGCAGACAAGGAGAGACTGATCGGGCTCACACCCAGGACGTGGCATTCCACATGCTTCATGGCTTCTCCTTCACACAGCATAACATGGCTCACCCTCCCTGCCATGCAACCCTTCACCGGAACCTCTCCATTGTTGGTCCCGATGCACTGCTAGTGTGACTTTATACTCTGAAGACTGATGGGAAAGTTCCAGTTGGACACTGGAACTTGTGGCCAGTGGACCCCTGCCCAGACTGCAGCAAGGACTTTCACAGGCTCCCAAAGGAATTAAAATTTTCCTCCCAACTCATATTGGAGAGAGACATTTTCCACAATGAAAGAAATACTGTGAATATTCTGGCTCTCAGCAGCTGGAGGGAGAGAAGAAGGGGAGCTGATGCTTTTATTTCATTCTCATCAAAGCAACCTTAATCTTGCTTAATTTGGTGACAAGAATTTATGGCAGGTGTTAGATTCTATTCCTTGAACACCTTACAGCTTCCAAGATGCAGCATTAATGCCCCAGGAAGGCAGAGGACTCTGAATGAAGGCCAGAGCTGTCACATGGATTGTTAGAACTCTCCCACTTCCACCCACTGCGCTCTCATTACAGATCACAACGGGACATTCACTTACACCAGCAACTGAAGCTTCACAGGTTCCTGCAGAGTGATTTTTTCCTCTAGTGAAATGCCATAATTTGCAATTAGTGTGCTTGTGCAGGACACTGTTAACAAACCTGCAGTTAACAATTCTAATTAACTGTTAGTGATAGAGAAGAATGGATTAAAGCAGTGTTTGTACATCACACTGGTCCATATAAACTATTATTTGGCAAGACATTTAAATTTCATGGTTCATGGTTTATCTGCAAACCCAACCTTTTCACTTTGCACTGAATTTCATCCAGTCTGGCCCAGTGATCAGAACAGATAGTGGAACCAGGGCAGAATCTGACTATATGGGGTTTTCCCCTGATCAAGAACTGGGGCTGCTAGATCACCTCCCCAGAATGCCAGGTCAAACCAGTCTCATAGTGATCACTAAATTATTTCCAGTCTTTGGTTTTCCTTGCCAAACTGCCTGCACAGGCAGCTCCTAGACCAAAATTCCACTCTAAGAGAAGTTTTTCCTCAGTGCAGAGCAGGTGGAAAGCCACCTAAAGTTGCTTCCTAAGAATTTCTCTCTTGAAGAGAAATCTACTGCCTCATTTAGGGCTGTCTCAAAATCCCGAGCAACTCAACCTCCACTTTCTGGCCCATGCCACTGAAGGTGGAAGCAAGCCCTGGCTTGAAGCAGTCATGTGATGGTTTTCTGGACCCTGAAGTACACTAGACACTCATACAGTATATCCAGTCAGGGATTTTTCTCCTCTCTGTTACGCAGCTTTGCAATGATAAAAGTATAAATCAGTACATCTAGGACCTGAGAATAAAAGTTGATTCCTCATGCTTACACAAGCTCAGAAGTAATCTCACTGCAGTTCTCAGTGGAATTAATTAATGCACTGTGGACCCACAGTGTTATCAAGATAAGAGAATGAATGCATTTACTAAATATACATTGATCACAGGGAGTGGAGCAGCTGAGACCAATTTTCATTTCTGCTTCTCCACTTAGGTATGCTTTATAGACATTTTCCTTCAGCAAATTATTCAATCCATCACAACTAAAGTAACACAATGTAATCTTTCCTTTGATTTAATTGCTCCTCTTCTGCCAGATATACAAATTCTAAATACAATCCAAGTAATATTTAAAAATAGAAAAAATATTTTCAAAATTAGCACAAATCTCCTAATGGGTTCAGAATTACATGCTGGGAGCCTTGCAATGTATTGATTTTTGGTACTTAATTTTAAAAGATTTCCAAAGCATACCAGCATGAATCTGAGTTGATAAATCCCAGGAAAAACTAATGGACTTGGGTATTCAAACCCCTCAGAAGATCAGTCTTCTTTCCCATGTGCTGATGCTGCTATAAACCCTCACCTTCCCCCATGCACTTAGAACAGAGCTGCCCCTCTCAGAATCCAGGACAGTGCCCACAGCCCACAGGAGGAACAAGACCCATCTCCTCGCAAGGCAGCAGCCCACAGCACCTGCATCACAGATACTTACATAGCTCAGGAGCAAAGCCATGGGGCAGCACAAAGGCAGAATGAGAGATGCATAGAAAGACACCAAGCAGAAGCTCAGCTGGTGTCCATTTCTTTGTCAAAGTCACTCAGGGAGAAGCAACGGCCGGCTATGAAGCCCAGCCACATGCCCCAGCAACTTTGTACACTGCAAGCTTGGACAGATTTTACCTGACAACTTAAAAGCTTTTAATAATAGTTCCATAAGCTTGCCGAAGGTAAAATATACATGCATACAGATACACTTGTTAAACAACAAAGTGCTATGCTCAGAGCTTTTCCACTCTCTTATAACCAACAGACAAGTAAAGAAGAGAAATTCAACATCAACCCAATTAATGAGCATTTCTCCTATCCTTTTCTTCTATCTTCCTTCTTCTGACTTTGTTTTCAATTCCCTTCCCTTGCTGTACCTCCTGAAAGTTTAATTTCCTTTGCAGTCTCTGCAATGAAGAAATGCCAGTGTTGATGTTGCTTAGGTGAAGAACTGAAGTCTTCTTAGCATGGGGCAGCCCAGCACTCTCAGGAGGGACACCGTGTGAGTGTACAACACTTGCTGTCCCTCCCAAGATCTTCAGGTTGCAGAGCCACTGGCAATAATTTTAATGGAAATGTGTATGTGCCATCACTGTATGGAAAAGTTTCCATTAGCTGCTGAAGGGAGGTTTTAATCAAGCAGCAGCACTGTTTTTTCAGGAACTCTGCTTTAGTAAGCAATTCAAAGGAAACAATTATCCAAACCAAGCTCTAAGTGTATGTATTATGCTGAAGCACTTGCCTTTCCTCAGCACAGCCATCCTACAGCTCTCTAACTACTTAGCAAGGTAAAGAAGATAAAACAGCACATTCAAACCCTTAGTGTAAATACTATAAAATAGCCTGAGAAAATAAACTGGTATAAAGGGAGGAAGCAGCCATGAAGCAGAAATAAAGTCATTTGGTTGGTTGGCTAGAAACCACTGCATCAAGACACACAAGATGGGAAGGAGAATTACAGGAGGAATTAAAGTCACCAGCTGCCTATAAAGTTGTTAATATATATTAAAAAACAAAACAAAACAAACAAACAAAAAAAACCCCAACAACAATCCTCTGCGGTAGCCTTAATTTTACAGCTTAAATGATCAGTAATATTTCACCTGCTCAGTTACTTTTGCTGAAGTTCGCTGTGGTCTGCCTGAGGAGGCACAGACTGCTGGTGCCATCTGCTGTTCTATGGCTATTGGCAGACGAGCACAGGCACAGCCAGTAACAGTGTTAACAAAAGAAAATTATTTGATAAATTAATACCTGGCATAGATTAAAATCCTTCCGATGCCTGAGGGTCTCCTGTGGCAGTTGAGGGATAAATGGGGTTTTAGACAAGATCTATTTACATGGGAAATATCACAAGCAAACCCTTGCTGACATAGTCAATGCAGCATGAAATTAGACACAATACCCAAAGATGAAAACAGAGATAGCCAATTACTTTTAGGGTTGAAGCTAGCTTTAGTTTTTAGCTTAGTTACTTTCAGCTTCTCAGTTGGAAGCATGGCTCCTAAAACCTTCTCTACTATTAAGAACACATAGAACCAGCTCCATATATAAAACACAGATAGAAGCCCAGTCTGCTTTCATCCAGCTCCCCCATCAAAGGCACTCCCAGAGACTCAAGATCCCCCACCCTTCAAGTTGTTGAGAGACATCCTCCCACACCACCTCCCCTCAAGCCTTCCTCAGTTCCTTACATCCTCCAGCCAAGCCTCCACTTTTCAGACACCCTCAACAGGGCAGGAGGTGACTCATCTCAGGGAAAGCAGGTCCTGGTTGCCCTGTGACAATACACCCTGTGACAACACACCTGGCAGCAAGAGCAGCAAGGCTGAGCTCTGGGATGCATCTGCCCAGCAAGGAGAGAGGGGACCCACCCCATCCCTGCCAGGGGTGAGACCACTGCAGCCAGTGGCCTGAGGGACTGCAGACACAACCACTTGCCCAGCTGTCTTTTCTAGATGCTTAGTTTGTGTCCAGACCTGATGCAAACACTGCAGCTCACAAGATACTGGTTTGAGTTTGACATAGGAGGATTATTTTGCTGGGGCCCAATTCAGCTGTTTTGTACAAGAGTAATTTCCACTGTCCTTCTGGAGAGTTATTTATAGCAAATTAAGTACTTAAGCCTGCTGGCCAGCCACAAAACAGGTTTCACACCAGATACTGTGCCTCTTTCTACCCAAACCAGTCACTGAACACCAATAAAAGGTGTTGTGCCATACATAAGAAGGCAGGTAGGATATTTTCAGCAGAGAACAGGCAGTGTAGTTTTAAAATGTCCTTGCTTATGGGCATTGCATCCTGTAAGTTTGAGGGCCAGAGGTGCTTGTGTGGCTGTTACAAGAGCTGCAGCTGTTGGGATGGCATCCTGAACACGCAAAGGGAGCTTCTGCCAGAGCTAAAAACAGAAAGCCTGGGTGGTGCAAGCAAAGTGCAGGAGATCCACATGCTACATTTGTTCTGCCCATCTCAGGCTGAAGCATACCAAAAGGAAAAGTCTCTGCTTTTAGCCATTTTCTCTACCTCAGTAAATTGACTCAGTCTCCGAAGCACCAATGGATAAAGCCAATTGTAAGAGCCAATATCGTGATAGGAAATGGAATGAGAGATCACAAGGAATGCAATCTTTTCTGTTCTAGAAAGTAGGCTGCTTAGGGAAAGACCAGGATAAAACATCCCTCTCTGGAAATACCTTGACTCTACCCAGATAAAACCTTGACCAACATCCACAGGGAGAAAAATCACATAAAATTTTGACATATTTTGTGGAGCTGTATCATGATGCAGCCTGCAGAGATTTGTTAGGATCCAGCTTGGGGGCACATCAGTACACTGTCTCTATACATAACAGGGTGAGTGTCCTACCCAGCACTGGCAAACATACAACAATGTTCACCACTCCTTAAATTGCCTATAGATAAGTCTCTGTAGCCCAGACTGGCACAGGTTTAAGTTACAGTGGAAAATACATTAGATATGTCAAAATATCTGGGGTTAAACCCAAGGGAATGCTGCCAGAAAGCATAGCTGTAAGATCATCCAATAGCGGATGCCTGGAGGCGTCAGAGAGCAACGTCTCCATTGCAACACTGGGAGAGAACTTAAATTTGAGGGCAGGCAGCCTCCCCATTAAAACACTGTTCCTGGGATTCTGCATGTGGAGAGCAAGCAGGTACCTCTGCTATGCTGCTTTCAGAAGTTAGTATTGACAGATGTTAGAGGACATCCACCAGAAATGTCACTTTTGTTACACAGTAACAGTTCCAACTTACTCATCTACAATCCGTTTCCACCATACTTGCTCAAACCTCTTGAAGTCTACAAATATGTGCCATCATAATTTAGTAATTTGCTTAACATCACCAGAGAGAGCATCTGAATTTTCACCAAGATACCTGTGATAAGCACCTAGGCTAAAACGACTGATCTGCCTACTGAGAGAGCATCAGATCTTTGGTGGAACAGCTACAAATATCAGGAGAAAGGTGAAATGTGGCCTGTTGCCCAAACACAGCCCCCACATAAACCCACATTCTCCTCCAATGCCAGAAGAATTATACCAATCCAAATTTTGATTTGGAGCAGCGTACTGTCAAAGATGGAGGCAGCCCAAAGATAAGGGTACCTGGCCCCAGACAGGCTTCATTATGTTTAATCAGTCAGACTTGGCTGAGTTTACTGGCAAGTCCAGTTTCAGACAGGTTTGACTAAGTGTAATCAGACAGACTTGGCTGAGTCTGATGATGTTTACCACCCACCTGGAGAGCTCATTGGTGAGAAGACAGGAGGGATGGCTTGGGGACCCTTCCAGGACACACACTCACAGCTCCTCCACTGCCTTTGGACCACAGGCAGGTTGTCAGACACCTTCTGGCAATGACACCTCTGTCTGACTTAAACCTCTCCAGACCTCTCCTTGTCTGTGCACAGATCATTACTTTTAAGTTGCGACCATTCATGATACTTCACTGAAGACCTCTTAGAGAAAGAGCCCTGACTGTTACTAGCAATGAGCCCCACCGACTCCAAACATGTCCCATACCAGGTGCAGAAGGCATCCTCTCTTCCAGCAGCTAGCCTCGACCAGCCTCTGACCATTGGAGGTAAATCACTCTGTCGGAAAGACAAGCTGAGACCTGCCAGGCTACCCGAACTCCTCTAGCTCCTGAAATTCATAGCACTGCCAAGCTCCCTCGTGACAAGAACACCATCTTAACACTCAGCTTCTTCACACCGGAGTAGGAAGATGTGCTGGATTTCCTCACAGAAATGACAAGTTTCTGCCTGAACTATGAATCCAACCATAAAAATTAATATAATTCTTACTGTCAACATTACTCTAGACACAAACATGCCAGTCAAGATGCCTAGTTTCTCCACAGGGCAGATCCATTCATTTCCACAACAAGACCATTTGTTACCTACATTCTTCCACTTAGAAATCCCTTCTGGAAAAATGAATTTAAAAATAAAATAAAATACCACTACTCATCTGTCTCAGAGTTTGATCTGGTATAAATTGAAATTACTCAGTCACTTCAGAGCCCCTGACAACGCACTTCAGGAAGAAGGGCCCCAGCATTTGTGGCCTTTGTGCCAGCTGCTTTTCCATTTTGGGAAGGGTTTAAGATGGCTGGAATAGCGAGTCTCTTCCCACAACCCCTGCACTCAAGCCAGCATCAAAAGTTCATCTGATAATTATGCCATCAAGAGGTGAACAATAGTTTAAATTCCTCAGACCAGATTGTCTAGCTGGAAGATCCAAGTAAATCCCATTGATTTGGGGCAGAGTCGCTTGGCCCCCCCTGGGCACAGATGAGAACCATGGAGACAAAAGACAGCCAAAACAAGCAGGTGCAGCTCCCAGTGCATCTCTAAGCCATAGTTCTCCATGCTAGAGGGCAGGATCCACCCATCCTCAGGCCCAGATGGCCTTAATACAATCAGCAGTGACACAAAAAAATGTGCACCCATTAATAACAGTGCCAGGATAGATGCTTTAGCCAAAAGTAATTTCCATCTTTTTGCACAGCTTCTGGGACTTGGCATCAATGAGGCAGGAAGGTAACTGGAAAAGTTTAGGAGCTTCTGCTTGCAGGAAACTCAGCAGCAAGTCATATATTCAAAGTGGGAGTCTGGGTAAGACCTCCAGAACCCCACAAAAGGTGATAGTGTACCTTAGACTGCTGGGCAGGACTTTACAAAGCAGCTGGGTTATATTCATGGCCACAAAAATGATGAGGGCTGATGATGCCAGGACTGAACTGTCTAAAACCCTTCAACTTTTCACTGTGAAAGTACACTGCTGTGTTAGAAGTCAAGATCCAATTTGTTAGCAGACACTTTCAGAGTGATGGGCAGCTTTTCTTGGGGATCTCTCCCTACTCTTTATGCATCCTCACAAAGCAGTTCCCCCACGTGAGCTGTTAACTCGAGTTCTAGAGCACAGGATGTCCACCTAATTTTGTTGCACTAACAGTGGGCACAGAAACAACTCTGAACTTCAAGAATGCCCTCACTCCAGCTCCTCACCTACATGGTTCCTCACAGAATAACACACCTTGCCTGCTATCTAAGTGCATAATGGCACTGGACTTCTGCCATCATCACAACACTTCAGCTTCCAAGAGCCTTCCACACTAAGTCTGGAGGATGCTGATGAGAAACTGTTCAAGTCAGTAAGACATTGTGGCTCCACTGAACCCAAGCTATCCCTCTGCATTCCTCAGCTCTTGGGAAGAGGGCAGATGCTCAGGTTTTCTTTATATCCCAAGTGAATAGAAAATTCTTTACATTCCAGATCTGTATAAGAGAGTCCTGCTTCTAATGAAGTTTTGCTACACTTCTCTTTATTGGCTCTCTTTCAGTGTAGAGAGTCACAATCAACCTGAGCTGGCATCTTTCCAGCACTCAGAACTACTAGCAAGAGAAATTCTAAGCAACTACAGATCTGACCACTCTTGTATCTCACAACACTGAACTGGTTTTGTTCCAGCTAACAGTGCTGCTCTGTTGACTTTCAAACAGGCTGGAGAGAATAAATTGCTGCAGTTTATTCCCATCCAGCTGACATTCCCGCCATGCCATCACTCACGAGCAGGGATCTGAACATTAGAAATGTAACCCACCACCCCAGACAGACTTCAGTTCTCGGAGGGGAGTTGCTGGAGAGGAGACTTTCCACTTCAAGACTCAGCACTGATTCAAGCCACTGGCAGCAAGAGCTCCAAAATCAAACTGATGGCTTAGGTGAGTAACACTATTTTCTAGCATACTAATCATGTTTTCGTGTTACGTGAGAGCTTATCAGGGGGTGTGGAGGCAGAGATATTCTTTTCAGTTTCAGATAGCAGCATTTCCCTTTTCAGCACACTGAGTTCTGCTCTTACCTGAAGGCTCATCAAGAGTGGTTATTTGAGCATCTTGGCAAACCAGGAGCTCCAACACCACAGCATGGTGAGCTCAGTCCTCCTGCCTGCAAGAGCATCTCTCACCTTTGCACCCAGGAAACCCAGGAAGACTGTGGTTTCCACAGCACATGTACCAGGGCAGGGGGGGAAGTAATTATGAGCTTTGCTTCCTTGAACATCTCACTTCATTAATTAGGTGCTTTCAAAGCAGCCAATCCACCAATACTTCATTTAATTTCTTGGGCTGAGAAAAGAGATCTACAAGACACTCAGCTGAGCTGCTGAGGTGCAGCACAGAATCAGCTGCACTCCACAGCCACAACCTAAACATGGCTCACAGGCAGGTTAAAAAAAAAGAGAAGAGACAGAGAGGCTACAGGGAAGAAAGTGGCCAGAAAATACAATGCATTGTCTCAGTGAGAGTCTTTTCATAGTACTAGGAACTGTATATAATGAAGGCAACCAGATGCATGTGTAGCATTTGGTTTTAGTCTTTCACCCTGCTCCATCTTTCAGCAGCACAAACTGCTTTGATTCTCTAATACCACATCATTTGTAGTTCACTGTCCAGCAACCTAACTCTAAGATAACATCGTGTGCCACAAAAACACATTACCTGGATATTCCTCTGCAGTAACCAAGGAGACAGGACACCCTGTTCAAGTCCCCTGTAACACAGCAGCAACAGAGGGAACCTCCCGCAGCAGGCAGAGCTGGGCCAGTAATTGCTTCTCCTATCCCAGCAGTGCAGGACACACAGCCTTGCCCCTATGGCACAATAAACATCTCACACATTATCTGTAGGCATAATCCAGATCACAGTGAAAATAAAAGGGCCAGGTGTGGATGGGAGTTTGGGGCCTCCCAGTTCCAAATAACAAAAAGATCAAGCATTTCCTCAGCAGACCAGGGAGTGATGTAAACCTGAGGGCAGGACCTGCCTCTTGAAAGGAACTTCATTCCCTCTGTTACCTGGATATGAACATTTCCTTTTCATATTTTGCTTTTCAGTTGTATTAATTAGTGGATTTTGGGGCATCCAAGAGCTTTGTCCGTAACATAGTGTTATCCTCCAGAGAAGTGCCCAGCTGTTGTTGCAAAAGTTACCAAGAAAATTCAGTGGTACATCTCCACTGCCCAAAGGAGGAGCTTTGTCCACTTGCCTCAAATACTATTAACAAAAACTGTAACTCACCTCTACTCCCATTGCTTATTTAACCTATAGCATTTTAAATGCAGCTACTGCTTGCCTCTCTAAACAGAAGCAAACTTTTATTTGGCTTGGAGGACAGGCAGAGACAAAGCCCTGTCTCTCCTGTGTCTTGCACCACAAACATGCCTCCATATTATCATTTCTGAATTTCCTAAGGCTATGGTTGTCAGGAGACGGCCCCTTGCTGACTTCCAGGGCTACTGCAGGCTCTGGTTGCAGCACTAGCTGGAGTTCACAGCCATCCGGACACTGCCACATGTGATGATGATTGCTGGCAGTGTGCAAGTGTTTCCAGAGCAGCTGGGTACTCACTAGATAAGGCTTTTTTATTTTCCTGAGACTTTCCAGTAATTAAGCAATGTAGCTTGCTTATGGGACACTTGAGCCAGAGTTTAGTGGATGTATTATCTCTGTTGCTCTCTACTAGACAGAAAATTCAAGCCCTACTGTATTTTTAGGGTTTTTCTACCCAGGAAGTTTGCTCAGCAATCTGAGCACCCACTGAGATCACTGGCTAGATATACTCTTGAGCAATTAGCAATACATCTAGTAGATGAAGAGACCACCAGCAGCTTAGGCTCAGACCACTACTGGCTTTCACTAAATAAACTTTTATCTGTAGAAAACCTTTCCACAAGAGAGGAACAAAGCAAGTATGGTCAGAAAACCTTTCCACCAATTGTAAATGGAAACAGGTATGTACTATTATGAAATGCAATATGGGGTGAGAAAAAGAATTATGTCATATCTCACCTTGCTAATGAAATAGCATTAAAATCTAAGAGTCTGTGTGCTGGACATCTATGCTTACAAAGCTACAGCTCTGATTTATATGAATTCAAGGGCCAGATAAAATTGGGCCTGGCTTTCTAGATTGCCTTTGGGTGGAAATGAACAGATTTGCTTACCAAGGTACTTGGGTTGCCTGACAAGCCTGTAGATTTGTGTGGCACCAGCTGCTTCCATATCAAATGCTGTTCATGGAGATAAAATTAGACCAATGGTATTTCCCAGAGAGGCTTCAGCCATACAACCTATTGTCACACCACGCGTGGGCTCCCCAGAGATGAGGAGCTTGCTGCTCAGCATAAGCCAGGCACACAGTACTTTGTGGAAGCCCAATTGCCACAGCATGTCATTTAAACTAACCTTTTCTTCTCCTTCGACACAGCGTATGGCACATGTCACTGTCATGGGAGGGGTCTGTGAGAGCTTAGCTAGTCCAGTTTTGCTGCTTCCTAGAGAGAGACAGAAAATAACCATTAGACCAGGTGTACATTTATTTTTCATTCAAGAAACGTCTGTACAAGTTATTTAATTTTATGCAACTTTTTTTGCCCAATCAATTTTCATTGAAACAGATTTGGTTTAGTAAAACTATTTCTCTATAAAAAGCTTCCTTTGACTGTACAGTGTCAATTTAGTTTAGGCAACTTGAATAATGGTTTGTTTGGTAATTGGCACTTGTAACTGCTTCATAGTCTACACATTAGTTCTGCAAACATGCCTCTAAACTACAGTGTTTAGTGATATTCTGAATATTTTCACTTTGCATGTGTGGTTTATGCTTTGTGTAAAAGGTCTGAGACTGGAATAGGGGTTTTTTTTACCATGATTTACGGTGCAATGGGTAAGTCACTGTTTTGATCTTCATGGTGATATTGCAGCATGTGTGATGGGATGACAGTACTCTGACTACTGCAGGTTTTCCAGACTTGGTTATATGATGCACTTTGAGTTCCAGCAGTTTTGTATAACTACAATGAGCTCCATTGGTGGAACCAGGGCTGTTGGTATACATTCAGACTTTTAGATGCCAACAGCTGCTCCAGCTTCTCTGGCAAAGAGATCAGAGATAGGGCCTGGCCTAGACATAGGACTGAGAGCAAGTGCTCCTTTGTCAGAGATGAGCAAGCTAAAACCATCTCCTGGCATGTCAGGGAAACCAGAGATGAGAGCACTTTAAAGAATACTGACATCAAGCAGTCTCTAGGGGGATCCTGGGTTTCTTGCTTAATTGTACAAGTTCAAATTTCACCCACTAACTTTTCTCCACTCTTGGAAGTGCTGGCACCACCTATCCTGGGTAGTGGTGGTTTAGCACCTGGAGAAGAGGCAGACTGGGCAGCAGCACATGCCCCAGCAGCACCTCTGTACAAATGAGTGCCCAGCATGAGCAGTGCCAGTGGAGTTGAACCAGGACAATTTAGTTTATGGCCAGAATTCACTGTGGGCACAGATGCGAGGTGATAAAGTGCAGTGATTTGTAGACTGGAGATTATGTGCTGTTATTCCTGTGCACAGGCTCCCCTGCCTGGGGCACAGGCTGGAAGCAGCAGTCATGGTACTAGAGATCAGACCAGGAGTGTGAAACTCAGTCACTCACCTCTGCATTCACTGCAGCCATCAACATTGCACAACAAGAGCATGGGCAGCTCAGGAGCCTCCCATGCAGTGGTACAAAAGGGCAGGTGGGCTCAGGAGCTTCAGTTCATCCCTGGATCTACCAGCTTTGATGACATCAGGGCTACACAGCAGAAGCATCAGTCCACCAATCAGGATCTGCTGTGTGACAATCATCAGAGACACACCCATTATCACAGGAGATGACAGAAGCCACAGCAGGCACATGCTTTGTGTAGCACTCCAGAGAAAAATACTAATGCAGACTCTGTAAAAGCTACCCCAGATTCCTATTTGTTTCTGAGTGCAATTTAGCTGCTGCTATCAGTCTATAGATGCTCCATTTGAATGTGTTCCCACCTGCAGATATTCTTTATTCCTATTCAAAAGCATTTAAATTTGCTAAGTAAAAGCAAAAGGCTGTGGACAGAAAAAGCTCTTTTTCCCTTTTGGTAATTACTAGTAAAGACATGCCATGCTGGGTGCTGTACCAGTCACAATTCACACTGTGCTATTCACAACACTCCTTCACAAGGAAAGAGGGACACATGTAGCAGATCTGGTTTGGGGACAGCGGAGATCGGAACATGCTGTGGTCTGTAGGAATTGCAAACACAACCGCATGGCCACCAATAGCACAAAGAGCAAATCATCCTTGGAGCCCCAGATGGCAAAGCCATGAGTCATGACACGGGTACACAGACTGACCACACAATTCCAACCTTCTCCTAAGCCGGCTGGAACAACACATCCACCTCCTTGGAAGGTGCACCCCACGTGAAGTAGGGAGCTGGCTAGACTGCTCACTTGCCTCCTTGGCTCCGTTAACTTAATCCTCCTTCTGACTCACAGGAGAGTCATCATCGTTTTCTAAGGTGGAGAGGCAAACTTGCTGGCTGAATAGCATACTGTGGTATTTTCTCCTTAAAGAAAAAAAGACTGTGGCTTGTCTTATGTATGAAGTCTGAGGATCTGCTTCATTATGCACTGCAGGTATCCAGGGGGAATAAGGAAAACCTCCTCCAGCAATCAGCAGTGAAAGGGAGAACTGGAGTTTGATTCATTCCCTCCTCATGCACATCTGGGCTAGTGCAGGCAAGAGGAGCTGCTGGCTCCTGGCACCAAGCAGCTACAAGGAAAAGAACCAGATCTGTACCAGTTCAGGGCAGCTCAGCACTGCCACAGCACATCAGCACTTACAAAGCTCTCAGGAAGTAGTAATCCATGAGCCTGTGGGTGTTTCCCAAGAGCCTTCAGGAAATAATTTTGTCTAGCTTTGTTACTATACAGCATCCTAACGGCAGATATAGCAGTTTCCAGGTTCTTGAAATATAATTCTTTCTGTGGCACTGAACACTTATCCTGAAGATCCACATAAAGAACTTCCAACCTCCATCAAATGCAGTCTCTGGGTCATTGCCTGAACAAAGGTATATACAGCACAGGCAGTGGAGAGCAGACAGGTGGGTCAGAATGCCCAGGGCCTCCACAGATATTATCAACTTTACTCACATCTGCAGGTACTCTGTAGGTTACAGCCATAGGCACCAGTGTCTTCATGCAGCTACACTCCTCAAGATCTTCAGGTTTCATGTGTCAGGCAGTCTGGGCTCAAAATCCTTCCACATTCCTGTAATGCTCTGGC
This sequence comes from Corythornis vintsioides, assembly GCA_025447755.1. Lineage (NCBI taxonomy): Eukaryota > Metazoa > Chordata > Aves > Coraciiformes > Alcedinidae > Corythornis > Corythornis vintsioides. Next base: position 76,449 of record JAOEGS010011964.1, on the reverse strand, counting down.
ATGCAAAGAAGTGGGGCATGGTTGGTTTGAGTTTTTTTTATAGGGGAGAAAGGAAGCATATGACCAGGATCTCTGTTTGACATTAATCTAACAAAAATGGAGCCTCATGATTTCAAGTGGAAGCTTAGCATCTCTTAAAATAAGCTCTAGGTGCCTTTTAATGTCGGTGTTTAAAAGGGGATTTAGTCACTTGGTTCTAGGAACTCCAGTTTGACTCAAGTGTCCAATATCTGTCAGCAGTTCAGCTGTTACCCAAATAAGGTGAGGGAAAGACAGGATTTTCCAGCCCTGATAAACAGCTGTGCTCAGCAGAGGCATGTAATGCAAGGGATAAAATTAATTCCCTCTCAGTCCTGGTTTGCAAACCGTTCCCAGCCTCTGGAGGAGCAGACAGACCCTTGGAACAGGTCCCACAGGACTGCAGGGAGCGTACCCCACTAGGCGGCCCCAGAGCCACACCAGGAGGGTCCTCTGCTCCCAGCCCAGGGGATCCTTAAACCAATCAAAAGGTGATTTGAAGGGAGAGATCTGAGGCCCCATCTCTTCCTACTACACTTGGAGTGGGACATATACCATAAGCAGTAACACCCTGAGTATGTGCGCCCCTGAACACTGTCCACAGACACTGACATCCCACAGATACCACAGCCATGTGAGCCACCCATGGGGTGTGTTTGCAAATCGTCACTGGCTCATCAAGGACATGTCTAAACTAATTCCAAAAATAAGCTCTCTGTGGTGTTTTTTCCTACATTAAAGCTACTGTTGCCCAAATGCCATTACATTCAGATTGTTGATGTTCTTTTCCTTCAATAGTCTGCTACTAATGGACAAACTAATCTTCAATTTAGCAATGACTTTCAAGCACAGAGCACGGTACACACATTTCAGCAGCTGTGCTGTTCTCTGTGCTTGAAAGTCTTTGCTAATCTCGGAGGGATCCTATCCTTGAAGGCCAGCACACCTTCCTACCCTTCCTGAACAGCATGTATGGAAATGCCTGCAGGGATACCATAGTCAATTTTTGAGATGCAAATCCAGTATTTTACCTGCTTGTTGGGATGTATTACAAAACTAATTCATAGAAAATGAGCCTTTGAAACAGTGTATTTCAATGTTACAAAATACTGGTCTTTGAAATGTACTCAGTTTTCAGCTGCATTTCTGTCATTTAGACAGGCTTTCAGCAGGTTTGAAATCCAACTGGGATTCTGCAGTTTCTGCAGATACCTTGACAATGGTCACAATAACCTCTTCCAAGTTATCTGCTTCTTTTCAGAATAGATGATCCTATGTAATCCTGCCCTTTCCCCCACCTGAATCATTTTAAGAAATCATTCCACAATTGGAAACTATCACAAACTTTACTGTAATCTAACCAGTCATCTCAGGATCCTTGGTGCATGGGAAGAGAAAAAAAAACTACTCTTTTTTTTCCCCCCTACCTATAGAAGTCTGTCACAACACCCCAGGAGCAACAGAGAAGCTACTTTCAAATCACATATTCACATCTCCAAATAACTCACAACTAGAATGCTCCCCACTGAAGTGGTGACGATTCCTCTGTTTAGCCATGTGGCACAGAAGAAATATAGCTCCAGACAGAGCTTTCTCCAGCCCACTGCCTTGGAAAAGCCTCATTCTTTGTACCCCTATATTCAAATTGCTATCAAGCCCTATAGGGTTGTGCCACAGGAGTCTAGCATATGTGTCCAAACTTGAACACCTCTATGCAAGTGAGACCACCAGGTACATGCAGATGGCTTGCAAAATACATTGCTTTCAAATTAGCTGAAGGCTGTTATCCTCAATATCTCTTTGAAAGTGTTTTCTGAATAAGGGACATGAGGGCATATTAATGTGATGATACAGTCTTGGGCTGCCTCTCTTCTGAGGATCCAGTAGATCCTCAGAATTCTCAGATCCAGCAGATGCTCATTTTTGTTCCTTAAACAGATTTAATGTGTTTTCCATGATCTAAACACCTGGCAAAAGGGGTCTGTGAAGCATTAATACTTTCCTAGCCCTGTGTTAAATTTGTCCTAGCGTTGCATACAGCCCCATTCTGCAGCCATGTCAACTATTTAGGTAATGCTAGAATGTCGTCATTATGGTTTGTGTCAACAGTGTGATCTGTACGTACCTTGTAATCATTCTGGTGTTGGGTTGCAAAGGTCTTTGGACTCTTCATTTGGCTGAATCTAATTCTGTCCTCTTCACAAAGATCTAGAGTTACTCTAAGTAAAGGTTGACATTTACACGAGACACTAGGGCTGCTAGAGTGACTCACCAAGGTAAAATCTGGGCTATGTATTCTTTCAAGGGCATAAGCTGTGCAGTGCCAGTATTTCCACTGACCTGCTGTAGAAAGAACTCTGTGCTTAGCCAGGAACACATGAACATGGAGCTTGGCAGAACTTGGGAACAGGATCTTGGGAGTCTGAACAGAGATGGTTAAAGAAGCCTGGAGCATCACTCTAGGAAATGGAGACACACCAGAGAGAAATCATCTATCATTCAGTGTTTTCTTGGAAGCTGAATTTTTACTGCTAAGTTAAACAGCCACATACACCTCATTCACAAGACAGCTTTTCACTCACTCAGAAGCCCAGTTCCATGAAATCAAATAGTAGTAGTAGGGATGGTCAATGCTGCAGCTAGAGTCCAAATAGCCCCGGTACCTTTATTGTCCCACATTCACTTTGCCCTTTTAAAGCAACTCTTGCCACCACATTTGGCACACCTGAAAGTCTCCCGGTTTGCTAAATATTCTAAGTCCCAATGTAATTAGATCTCACTCAAAAACAGGTGATTCAGACTAAAACAGTCACAGTTCCAGTGATGACACTTATAAGCCTTTTATCTATTCCTATGAACTCTTCTTCATCCAAATCCAATATTAACAGTGAAAGAACCCAACACACTCATGAGAAGCAAACTGTGGAATGGAAGGATCACAGAACATGAGATGAGAGGAGAGCATCTAACACAAAGCAAGAATGGAAGGATGAGTTTGTCTGCAAACCAGGGTGCTGCAGGCAATGTGGATTTCAAGGCTGGTTTCTGCTTTAAGCAGCAGACACCTACAGCAGCCAAGTATAAACAGACTTTTCAGTTATGTGGTCTCCTCAACTGAACTAGTAACATCTGCTTTGGCAAGAGATTAGCCTGGCCTTTTTCAAGCACTGGCAGCTGCATCATCACATACAGAGCTTCTTGCATTCACTGTGCAAACACTGACTGCTTGGCTCATTACAGGGCATCAGTCTGGTTTCACCTGCAATTTTGACAGCCATCATCTCTGGACATCATCTTTCCATGTCAGAAGGTCTTAGCAGTATCGCATTGAGGTACTAATGCCATGCAGCTGAGTAACTGTCTTGAGCAGAAATTCATAAGCTAGTGTTATTCCTGCTTATTGTTAAAGTTCAGTGCCTGTTTTGTCTGTCATGGTTGGAAACTTGTTCAGAAGTTGTTCTTACTCAGTTCAGTAGACCAATCTCTTATCAAAATCTTGCTTCTTGTTGCAGATAACATGTCCAACCTTTCTGAGCAAGCCTCCTGGAGTGCCTTGCTATGTTCCGACATTAAAACGCAGCCTGCCAGTCCCCTCTGACAATTTAACTTACTCTTGCTAAGAGGCACATCTCTCTGTGCATATTACTAATTCCAGGCTGATCATGGTGATAGGGTAGAACAACCAAGAGTAAGAGTATCTCTACAGGACAGTCAAGTCTTTTATTGTACAGAAGAAAAGGGAATGTTGATTCTCCAATGCAATTTGTTAATGCTGTTTCAGTCATGTGAGAAGACATTAAAAGCAGATTTGTCAGCCCTGGAATTCATTTCACAATCTGCATGTGACTCATATTGGAATAAAAATCAGAAAAAAAAGTCAAATTGTCCTAATTCACAGGTCCAGAAAACTGGTAGACTGCAGGGAGGCAATGCAAAGAGCATTGCAGGGACCTGTGGTGGAGCGTAGCCAGGATTGGTCTGTGGTGGGAACCCAGGGCAACTCAATAACATTGGCTTCCCAGGCTCTCCTCCCACATCCAAGGGTTTAGGAATATCCAGCAGTCCTTGCATCACGGCACAGCCCTGTTGATGGCCACATGACATAACCTTGGACAGGAGCCATCCTGGAACTGCTTGAGAGATACTTATAACTCAAGAGCAACAGATAGAAATATGAAGGCCATGGGTGGTGCAAGTACATGTGTAACTGCTTTGCTGGATCAGGGCCAAGGGTAACATACTGCAGGTTTGGATGAGACATACAGTGACATGTTCTCATCTGATATATTTGACTGCCTTACAATAGCCCACTGTCTCACGTGGGTTGTCACATGGCTACAGCAGTCAATTCCAACTAGACTGCAAGATATCCTCCACTGTAATCACTTATGACTGTTCTGGAGAGTGACAGAAAGCAGGAAAGAGAGAGAACAGATCTCAAATTATTTGACCCAAACGCCTATGCAAAGCCTCTGAAGAGTTCAGATGCATATACTGATTTTGAGGAGATGGGTGCTTTTGTAGCTTACTGAATTGAGATAACTAAATCCTAGTTTGTTGAGGTGCATTCATATTTCTACACCATGCACCTACCTTCATCTCTACAAATCTGACTCTAAGACAAAGCAGCAGTCAGAGAGAGGACCCCAAACTGGAAGTTACTCTATCATGTTACAAATGCTGTAAGTACCAAACAATACCATAGAGAACCAGGAGCACCAAGTGCAGGATCCAGACTCTGAAAGAACACATATATTTGTCTGACCTAGAGCACTGTCAGGGTGCAAAGAAACAACTGTAACATTAAGAAAAGGCTTCTTACCTGCCAAGCCATGACCATGCACATCTGGGTCCTAGCAGGCTACAAACACAAAGCAAAACTGCCACAAAGGGAATGGAGTTCAACAGGCAAGGAGCTCACAAGAGGACAATTACAGTGGTGTTAGTGACTGATCACTAAACAACAGCTTTGTAGGCATCTGCCAACAACCTGAGGTGTCTGCATGACCACAGACACAAACATAGGGCTCGGCAGTACACGACAACACCAGCTACCAGGTGATGTAGAATAAGACTGTGAATCTGCTGCCACAGGTGGAGGCATCGGAGAGGGTGAACTGCAGGTTTAATGGATGGGGACAAATCCCAGGGCACACTTTGGCAAGTCAACAAATTCAGGAGTATTGCATCACTCCCAACAGCTCAGCAGAGGATATGTATTGCTCCTCTACAGCCAGAAAAAAACCAATTATTTCCATGCCTTCTGCTTCCTGACAAACCAGGTTCAATGCCTGCCCTGCCACTGTAGCCCAAGGCAGACAGACATAGGAGCACTGTCTCCATGTCTCACACATGCTGCTGTCTCTCTGTCCTGACCCACACTTTTAATGTTCATTCCAGCAGCAGAGTGTATGACAACAGCACTGCTGCTGCAAGGTGGTCATCAAGTCCAGCATTTTTCCTGATGCAACAGTGCATGAAAAACAACAACCTGAGATTGCTAAACTGCAGGACTGCACCAATAAAAGTCTCTCTTGCCATACATAGTAAATGGAAACAAAGATGAAACCTATGAACATTTAATTAATGAGCTACCAGTAACTACTTTTTTCAGTCCATTATGCTACAGCCCTTCTCCGAGTAGGATCTGGTGGCTGGTCTACAGGGTACCATTTTCACTTTAGCTGAAGCAACAAGGGTTTTCTTTATGCTCTTTCATCCTACAGAAACCCCCTAATTTCACTATGGAGACAGGTTTCATGGGTGAGTTGGTTCTTTAACAAAGGTATTTTAGAATAACCTTGGTGACCTGAGCGACTCTCATATAGTAGTGATGCTTCTACTTCTCTGGCACATACTGCTTTCTCTCCAACCAACATATGCTCAGTTTGCAAAACAGAGCCATCAATGTATTGTAAGTAAAAGGAGATAGTTCTAAACACATACTGGTTTTTGTTTATCTCTCCAGGTTCATAGGATAAATCCAAAGGCTAAACCTCCTTGAAAGTCTCAGCATCCTGGCAGGGCCAGAGGAATGTCACAGTAAGTGCAAACATTGTTGGGTTAAGTACATTCAACCTCCTAAAGTCTTTTTCTCCATCCTACCCTGTTTATCTTTCCCCTCATACTAGGAAAAAGAACTCCCCAGTGTTTCACTGAGCATTGGTTCCTCAGCCAATGAAGTCTCTAGCAGCCATTCAGTTCACTAGTTACACCACTTAAATTCAGCCATTATCTACTGAGCCTCAAAGAGCCGGTTACACACTCTTTAAATTATTATTTACAGTATCCTATCAACATTTTGCAAGGAGCACCTCAAGCACACCTTCAGCAAGTGCCTAAGAGGCAAGGTTCATCATGAATGTCACATTCTGGACCCTAAACTCTGGAAAAAGGCTTTCTGGCTTACCGGTTATCAGCTCCTCTGTCCTCTACCTTGGTGTTCACAGTCCAGAGAGCCATTTCCTCTTGGAGCACTTGAATGGAGACTCTCAACAGGGTATTAAGCTGGCACATGAAAAACAGATAAATCACTGAACTCTTCTGTTTCAAAGTAAAGGGCCAGCAACACAGCCATATTTGTACATGAGCAATTCAAGCTATAATAATCACTTTTTTTTTTTTTTTTTGCTATACAGATGCAGAGTCCCTCAGCGAGCCTGACTGGGTCTGTCTATGGAAGCACCCCTGTGTTCACAAAGGTAAAGAGCACAGGTTATTTGAAGCACATGGCTTGTTCTGCAACTACTAGCATTAGATTTTTGAGTTTTCTTGATCCATCAGAATGTATTTTGAGCCTGGAACACCGGTTCATATACAACTCAAAAAAAGCAGGCATGCTTCATCAGTAATCATCTCAAATTAATGTTTTAATTGGTAAACAATCCAGACAGACAGAACCACTTATAGGAATTAATCTCATTCATTTCCTACAGAGGAGGCTGAAGTAGAAACCTCTCATAGTAACCTCCCTTATTATGTTGTATCCGCTGAAATAGATTTTTTTTCTTGCATTTGTATCTTTATTTAAATGCATAAGCAAGCTAAAGCCTTTTAATGAACCCTGGTTTACAGGTGAAAAAAAACCCTACATTCACAACCCACTGCAAATGTATTCAGAATTAAATCAACTATTGTAAGGAAAATAAAAATATGGCCATGAGAGCATCCTCATCCCATAATAACTGCTTCAATGGGACGATAATTATGCCAGCCACTTAATGACATTTTTTCCTCCTCCAGGTTCTACAAAACATAAGAGCTACGAAGGGTCAGTTGGTGGTGTTTGAGTGTCGCGTTCACTCTACACCCACCCTCCAGGTTCACTGGTACAGGGAATACGATCGGATAATAGACTCCGCCGATTTCCGAATACTCCGAAAAAGTAGGTATTGCTCCATCTGTTTGATGTACAGTCATTTTATTGGGATAGAGATAAAGCAGGAACAAGAACTGCTGTAGAAATCAGGAGATCATACCCGTTGATGGTGGCAGAGGGAGGTTTACAAGAGTCAAAGACCTGAAGTTGCAGGTACAGAGCCAGCACTTCCTCCGGCACCACGTCAGCCACTCGGTGCAACGGGAGGAGTGTGCCGTGCTCTTAGTTATTCATCAAAAAACTACTGTGCTGTGGAGGCATTGTCCCATAGATTTTACCTAATGATGAACTCAGGCTAAGTACATATAAAAGTACATTTTAAACAGGCATGATGTCACAGTTGCAGCTGGCAAAATTCACAGCAACTAATTCCAAAGTCCATGGAGCTATTTCTATACCACCTCAGTGGTGAGAGGTTTGTACCATCAGGTTCCAGCCAAACCTGAGCTTCCCCATCCAGATGGTATATCTCTTGATGGACAAGAAGGGAGATAGATAGTCCCTTTGTAACCAGGTGACAACCGAGGTGGGAAAGGGAGTGAGGGCTTAAGATATTTCTTCTATTCTGACATTATAACCAGTTAATTTTTTTCTCTCTTATTTTAAGCAGAAGCTTGTTCATCAGCAGTTCCTGGTAAGTACACATTTTTTTTTAGATATCTCAATCATTAATGACCCCATAATTAATTTTTCCTACCTCATCCAACATAAAAGAATAATGTTCAAAGGGTATCTAGAAGACAGCATTCAATGGCAGACTAAGAGTTTTCTAGTTATTAGTTTTGACACAAACCCTGAAAGGCTCTGATTCTTTCGACAACACAACAACCTTTTACGCTCAGGTCAGCGAAGAGTACCCTGTCCATTAAGGGAAACTGTATCAACCCTTCTGACCTATAGTGTTTTCTGGGTTTTAAACTTGTGCAAGAGAAGATGGAATATAGAAAAAAAAAAGTTTCATTAAAATCACAGGAAGATTCTTGCTCTTAATCTATAATCCCTTCACTTCCTCTGCCCTTTACATCACCTTTTTACACTTTATTACTGCTATGCCCCATAACTAACTCCTTCTTCAAGGACCAATTCCTATAAGCTAACATTTGGTTTTTATAGTACAACAGCATGACTGAATTTGTTATTTCAGAGGAAGTCTGCACCCTGGTTATTACAGAAGCTTTTCCAGAAGACTCTGGAGTATTTAAATGTGTTGCTGAAAATGAATTTGGGTCTGCAGCATCCAGTGCACGTCTCTCTGTTTCCCCAGGTAAGAATATGGATTTCTGAGCTAAGCATCCAAGCAAAAGAGAATTTGCTGCTGCTCAGCATCAAGCACAGTCACAGATATTTGCTAAGCAGAAGCCAGGCCCAAACTCTTTTGTATGCTCAAAAGAAGAGAAACTCCCCCAAAAAATGTACTCTGCTTGGGTACGTCTTAAAGCTGGATGCAAATTGTTCTGTGTTTCTGCTTTTAGTCCCTCTTGGGTCAAGGATGACAACATGGAGATGCTGTTCCCTCTCACAAAGGAGTCTCATCCCTGAGCTTCATCCCTTCAGGTGTTCCATCTTAGCCCAACACACTGGCTGTATTTATACCTTGTTTATTGTAACGCAAGACTTGTCTGACTTGTGGTGAAAGATGTCTCCAAACAGAGAGCACCTTGCATGTAAACTGATGCTCACCAGCCCTGGAGAGAAGTCAGGTTTGGCTAATGCTCTGCAGGTTTTGTTCCATGCAGAGCCCAGGGAGGTTGAACTGTCATCCACCTGCACAGACATACCAGTTTCCCTTTCCCTATTACTGCACTGTGCTGTACTGGTGAACCACCACTGCTTTCTACCTGACCTGTGGACAATTCTACTTCCAGGAGCAAAAGAGATGGAAAGCTTTGCAAGTGCTGCCCACAGGCCAGCTGTGCAAGTCACCATGAAGAAACCCACCTTCCCTAGGAACAGCCAAACAGGAGCCAAGGATCAGTATGTGGCTGGTCTGCCATCCTACAGCACAGAAACACCAGGTGCTGCAGGCTTTGGCCAGATGAAGTCCAAGAGCGAAGCTGAAGGTTTTCATGGAGTTTATGAGAAGTCACCTCAGGCTTCACCTCTGCGGTAAGACAAAGATGATGTCACATCCCTGGGTTAATTTTACACAATACTTAGGCGATGAGCTTTCTAGTGACCTCAGCAACACAACTGCAAAGCTCCCACACCCCATAACTTGACAGGGAAATGTGAAGTAACCTCAGCTGTTTGCTGACATGACAACGGGAGTAACATCAACTCAGCTACAGAGCAGCACAGACTCAATTTGACAAAGTCCATAACTATCCAAAGGCCCAGCTAAGTGCCTAATGGCATTTTCACAAATGCCTATCTGTTAGTAACTTGAAAGCATCATAGTGTCTAGAAGATCTTTGACTCCATAACAAAGCACGTGGCAAAGAAGATTGTACCTGGAAAATTTCAAGGTATAAATTCTGTTGCCACCAACTTCCTCTGTAGCCTTGGCTAGGTGGCATCACCTCATGTTTCTATTTTCCATTCTCAACAACAGCAATAAAATTTGAGATCCTGTAAGCAAGGTGCAGACAGTACCTGCAAAGCACTCTGTGGAGAAGAAGTACTGAACCAGTGATATGCTCGATAGAATGAAAACTGTGCCATGCCACAGCAGGGACACTCCCTGCTCAGGAGATGGAGATTTCCCCCCAAGATTAGTGTGTTCCTTCTTGTAACAACTGTTGATGCAATTTCTGTCCCAAATGCAGCCCTCAGGTAACTGTGTACTTACTACTTATTAGTTATCCTGTTTAATTGTTCCAGCAAAACAAAAGAAGTTAGAACACACAAGTCATCCCAGATTTTTGTAATGTTTCTCGGGTGTTAATAGACATAATGAGCGCCTCAGACAGTGACAGTTGAGAGGCCCAAGCGCAGTACTACAGCAGAGTTCCCTCAGTCCTACTTGTGAGGGCAAGTGCTACGAGGTGCAACCTCCCTCAGCTGAATTCCAGTGCTGCATTGCAGCCACAGATATTGTTATGTCCCCTGTAAATATCCATCTGTGACAGAAAGCATTCTCTGGGTTAAGAGATTATTTTGGGGTGTACTCAGTTACTTTAACTAAAACGGTTATTTTAACAATTCTGAATGCTCTCCTCCAAATGACACTACAGGAGAGATCATATTTTGACAAGATTTCTCTATGAACAGTATTTTTTTTCTAAATCACTGTATAAAAAATTTTCTTCAATACCTTTCTAAGAGGAGGCTCCCAGTGTAGCTCCAAGCCTTTCCAGGAAATCCAGGCTTCCTCCAAGGAAATCAGCTAGGACACTAAGCAAACCACACTGCAAAATCAAAATCCCAACTGAAGCTACCTCAGAGATTTCTCAAAGGCAGCAGGAAGCCTCTATTTTGGCATTTCTAACAGGTAACCTGTGGGGAAGCTTTTAGGTCATACTTGCTGCTTAGGATGGCTACTTGATAAGTTTACTGCTTGCAGCAATACCAGTGAGCTGTGGTTGCATTTTCAAAGTTCTAGGTAGTTTGAAATGCAAGTACCTGATGTCCTGCACAGAGGAATACCATTTACCAACAAAATCAGCTATGGAATAGTTTTTAAAATGTGGGTTATAGAAAACATATAGAGCTATACAATGCTCTGTATAGAGATGTAGAGAGCTTAGAATTTATAGAAATGCTAAAAAAGATTTTGGGAAGCATTTACATGTCTCAAGATACAGAGACCAAACTAATAAAATTTCTGGATATATCCATCTGTGATCACTTAAATATCTTAAAGCCCACAGTCATGTTGCTACATGCTTTGAAACATCATTATGAACAGGACTCAGCACTGTAAATGCTACTGTTACCTCAAACTAAGCCATAACCTCTAGCGAGTAGCTGTACAATAACTGTCTTGCTATACTGAGCTGTGTGACTCTCACACAGCATATGTCTGCAACTGTATTACCAAAGACAAAAAGAAATAATGACAAAGACAGTGATGACACAGCAAAGCTATTATTGCAAGTAAACCATGAAATGAAGTCCTTGTACTCATACTACTCCAAATATATTGCTTAGCAACAGTCACTCTACAACAGCTAGAAAATACAATTCTAGAAGACTGTCACTACCAGCTACTCCTTCCCGAGCCCTTTATATCCACAGCTTGTGTCTCCTCAACAGCCTTCAAGAAGCAGAAAAAAATCTATACTAATTATTAACTTTAATAAAGGAACTTAAAGCAAGCTAAAGAGGTTTCAGACACTAAGTATGCTGCCAGGTATTTTAGGCAGCTTTTTAATATCCCTTAATAAAAAAGAATCTTAGCTTTTTTTTCCTAAACATTTTTTTGCTATATGACTCAAGCAACTAGGAGAACCTCATCAGACACAGCTGGTCACCACAGAAAGTAAACTGAAGCAGTACAGAAAAGCTGGTTTCCAGAGTACCGTTAAGCACAGGCTATGAGATGTATCCCTCTGACTTTATCAGTTCAGCTTGTAGTTATTTTTTTTTTCCTACCTTCTGGATCTCACGTTTTTCTGTTCTTTCTCTTTCACACAAGCCATCCTAGTTGTGTCCAGCTTTCTAAATGCTTAGAGCTCTCCTTAAATTGATGCCTTGCAGTCAATTTCAGTTCTGAGAGAAGCGTATTGCACCCTCATTGAAGCTGATAGGGAACCAGGGAGCCTGACAGAGCACAGAACCTGACCTTTAACATGCTCACAGCTTCCTACAGGGCAAACGATCACGCTCCAGTCACCTTTTTTTAAGTACCCAACTGTCTCCATGCAAACGACTTTTCTTTTTTTTTAAATTTATTTTTACTGAAAAAGAAAAAAAAAAGTCTCTCAACAACTAGGGACACACTCCCTTCCTTAATTACTTTAATCACGAAGCATTTATAATATATTAGTACTCAACACCTACTATGTAGATTTAGTTCACAAAGGACGAGCTGATGTTTAAATACAAACACTAAATGTGGATTAACTCTTGAAGATCCGTGTGCTGAAAGACTCCAGGGTGAGAAGGGACAACTGAAAGACCCCACGCAGCCGAGGGGTACTTACCAGGCTGGGATTGTTGTTTGGGCTTTTTTTAGACAATAGTGTACATATTAAGCAAGAGCTGCCAAAGTATAATTAAGATACTTAAACGGCTATAATGTCAAATTAAGATGTAATTAGGCACCAAAGCTTTTAATCAAAGGGATACAAATCACCTCATCTGCCAGCAGGATGTGTTGCTGTTCTGGTGAAAACACCACAGCTGCATCTTTTAAACCAAGTAAATATCTGTAATCATGCACAAAAACAGCAAAATATCAAATAACATTTTACCACCAAGTGTATTTTGTGTTACTCAGTTTGTGACTCTTCAGACACATCCGTGAGCAATGAACGACACTGCTCTTGACTAAGCTCATTAGGAGAGCAAAAGTGGTGGGTGGTTATTTAAACATTTACCTCTAGCTTTCCAGTACTTGTTGCCGTTTAAGTACACAGGCTTAAAAGCAGTAGGAGGGTGTTTTTATCCTACAGACACAATTAGTAAATAAATTTTAAAGGAATTCCAAGAAGGTAACGAAGTGATATTTAGGGACGTTTACGCGTTTTGCATCGGTCCTTCCCCCGCCGCTCCCCGACGGCCATTATGGGCCGAAACCCACCCTGTTTCTCCGTTCAACAGCCGCCGACCTCTTCAATTCTTCCCTGCTGCTGAACACAGGGACGTACCTGGGAGCAGGGGAGGCAGCGTCAGCAGGACCTTGGGGCGGGGAGAGTCGGGGCCAGACCCAGCGAGGGCAGCGCGCCCGGGGACACCGCGGGGGTCGGGAAGCGGAGTCGGGGCGCGGACCCAGCTCCTCCCGGGGCCAGCCAGGCAGCGCGGGCGGGTGCTCTGCTGCCCGGGCGGGTGATTTGCTGACCGCGGGCACCTGCCAAATACCCCGGCCCTTAAATGAAGTGTCCCCGCGATGCTGTGACTGGTGGAGACTCTTATTCTGACAGCGGTGCGGGCAGAAGGACAGACAGGGTCGTCAGTGTCATATGCTGGCACCACATTAAAGCCTTTCGCCTTCTAAAGCTACTAACGCAGAGGGCCCGAGTGACAGCGCGGGCGAGCGAATGACGGTCCCTCCCCAAAACACCGGTTAAAGCCCAGGTGACAGCTGCCAGGCCGTAGGTAAGGTGCTGCCCTTGGTGTTTGTTCCACATCACTTTTGTTTCCTTGGAAGCCGGTCAGGGAGCTGCCGTAAGAACTGCAGCGAGCTGGGGAACGCGGGGATGAAAATGCACCTTTGGGGTGCGGCCGTGGCAAAGGTAAAGGGGGAGGCAACGAAGAGGGGTTGGAGAAGGGAATTAAGCTTTTAGAAAGCAACATGTCTCTATTATTACTAACTGGTTTTGTCTTACAAGGTCAAAAGTCTCTCTAGGATACTTTTTCCTCACCCCAATCAAGTTGAGGTGGTTTGAGGAATATGTAATTTATCCCTTGCAGGGACAAGTGAACCTGTGCATCCTATCCTGGTTAAGTGCAGTATCCTAGAAAACAAAGTAAATGCTGGTTTCTGTGCATAGCCTGGAGGTAAAATGAATGAACCTGTACATAGGTAGTGATTTTTAAATGGTATAAAAACAAGATACAAGTTTTCTGCACCAGTGAATGACAACATACTGTGGATGTGTTCCAGAAATTTGAGCCTGCTTCAGATTCTAAGAGCATGACAAGGGAAAAGTTAGGGGATTTTTACTAGAAAACCTCTGATTATCTACAGTTAATTTACAACTAATATTGATAATTATTTTTAGGAACTGAATGTTCTGAATCTTTGAAACAAGAGCGATGCCTTGAGTTGATCGTCCCCCATGGGAATTCATGACCTCATGGAGCCCTTCTTTGGGCTCTCTGATGAGAGGAATACAATATACTGTGTATATATAGCAGCAAAACAGCTGATACCCATAGGACAAGATTACAATTTTTCCAGCACATGTGTGGATTTTTTTTTTTCATTTATTAGTAGCCTTATGTGTATTTTGGGTGGTTATTTATTTATTCTGGGGCTGAAATTGTCAGTTTTCACAACTTGCTCAATTCACACTAATGAAACTTCCCTGGGTTTTGAGTTAATGGAAAGCCCAGGTTTAGATGTGGAGGACCTGCAAAATAAATGCAGAACCTCTGAGCAGCTCTGCTTGACATACTTTATTCTGCAATTATTAGCCCTAACAGAAAATCTTGGGAAATCACTTCAAAGGGAGAAGTCGAGTCATCAGTTTTACAATCACAAATCTCAACTGAGTAGAAAAAGCTCTGAATTGAAAAACCATTAGAGGAGACATGGGATACTTGGTTTCAAAGGTTTTGTTTTATGCTTAAAAGAAAGTAGAACCTGTTTCATGCTTCCTGATGATGTAAGGGATTTCTCATTACAAACAGCCAGTTCTCCAAGTACATGTAGCATTTTTACAGGGCACAGAACTGCAGGATACAAAGGTCTTTGGTTAAGATTATATGTAGCAAATTACCTTGCATAGCAGTAGTATTTAAGTTATCTGTACACTTATGCAGGTGGTAGAGTTCTCAATAAACCAATTGCTAGTTCTTTTAGAATTTAATGGGCTCTGGCAGATAACACAGCAGTGGTGAGCACTGCACCTGACTCAGATAAACTACATGGCATGTTACAGTAATCCAAAATGTTCATACCATTCTGGAATCGTTCTAATCCATCCTAAATATCTTCATTTTAAGCTCAAACTTTGTCAGTTGCCTGAACTTCATACTCATTGGATTGCTAATGACTGCTCATAACACAGTACTTTTGTGACTCAAATGGTGATATACAATTTATCTTATCTGTATTGTCTTCCTTAAGGGATAATCCACACCAAGAAAGCCTCTATTCTGCAAGGCAAGGGTTCCATTCTATCCAGGAGCCCAGCCAAGAAAGCTTTTGTGGCCTGCCACCTAGTTTTTACCAGCCACCTATCCAAAGTCAATTATCACCAACAAAAACCCAGGACAGCCGTGAAACCTCTCCTATGAGTGTCCCTAATTTCCCCTCCGTTTCCTCTATGTGCCAACCAACCATGTTTAACTACGAACGTCCAAAACACTTTATCCAGTCTAAGAATCTGTGTAAAGGGCAACAGCAGCCTTCAGGACCCACAGCCTCTACAGAGTCAAGCAGACAAATCAAACAGTCCTCCATCCTCATACAACCTCGTAACCCCAGTGGGCAGAAATTCTCCTCTTCGTCATCGCTGAGCTCTTCAATCACACTCTCCTCGCCTTCCTGTAGTGCCCCTAAGGAATCCACATACCCTGTCACACCTGCATCTGCGCAGTCTCCTGCTAGCTCATCATCTGGCCAACGGCTTCTTTCTATGCCTAACCAACCCCCCGCAGCATTCCTGTGCTCACTGCTACCCTCTCAGCCTGACTATAACAGCCAAACTCCTTCTCCTATGGAACCTCAGTAAGTATATACAGGCTTCTAACCTCAGCTTGCTTTCCTCTGGCCTGGCCTCTCCTATGCACTGACCATACCAATCCTAATGTCCGGTGAAACACCAGCTTGGCTGAAGCCAGTGGTACAATTCCTGTTGATTTTTGATGCTCGAGGTAGAACCCTGCATGAATTGGGCTAGGAGGCTGAGTGCTTGCCCTTGGTGTCTGTGTGGGAGAGATGGGTACCCACCAGGAATTACTGCACAGTGGGCATGTCATGGGCAGCTATGCAGGTTTTCTGGAATCAGTTTGAACAGCTTATTTTGATTTGATGGAAATATCTTAGTTAAGGGTATTATGAACAGAAGATGAACACCCATCTCAAATTAATTTCTCTCGACAAACATGGCTTAAGAACAGCGAGGGAGGGGGAAGGCATTAGCATTTCCCACATACAAACAACTTCAAGATTCCTAGTAAGCCTCAGCAGTGTTTTCAGGGTCCACATCACGATGGGGCTCTGCCCTCACAATACAGTTTTCATTAATCATACTGGCTAACAGAAAGGCAACCAGCTGAAAATTGCATCACTTCAGACCAAAGACTAGATTCTTTCCTGAATATGTATTGTATCATTTTGCCTTCAGGCTGCAATCCAAATATCTCCCAAGGTCAGTGAGATCTCAAAGGGTCTTGCCTTCTTACCAACTTGTACTCCTGCCAGGACTAGCTGGAGGTCCTGTGGAAAGTCAGTGTAGAATATGCAACAAATACTCGTCTGAGGTTATTAGAAAGGTAATAGGGGCAGAGGGGTCCTGCTGGCCTGGATATATATTCTCATTTATCAGTTTGTATTCAGGAAATCTGAATGTTTCTGGGGCTTGTTTGAATCTCACCACTGTAGGAAGCAGAAAGGTAAGAACAGAGTGGGCTACCTGGGGCACATGGGAGGGTTTCCTAAAAGAACTGCAGGAGTGTGTGGGGGTGAGATACACATCTGGAGTAACCACTGGGTTTTATGTATATTGTGTGGGGTTGGTTGCTTTCATAGTAAAGGACTTTGGTGCCTCACTATGCATTTCATTTAAGCTGCTCTTAAATGCAACATTCTGTGAGTTGAGGAATTGTTTTCCTAGTTGTCCTACAAATGGGGATGTGAAACATTTTAATCTATTGGGCAAATTATCAAAGTTTTTAAGTTATTGCTTGGGTGAGTTACTAAGTCCAAGCAGTGCTGGGAATACAAGTACCAGAGTTATAACCCTCTACCCTATCTGAATTCCCAAGTGACAGCAGGAATAGGATTTTGAATAGAAATAGAGCTCTTCTGCATGTAGTGCTCCGGGTTAGATTCTGTCAGCACAGAGTGCTGTGGCCTCTAGTAGACTATCACAACCTGTTTTGAGGGACACTCCACTTTGCCTAGAACCTTTCAGAATCAAGTCTGCCATCTAACTCCAAGATTTGATTGTGTCCCTTGACTACAGATTACAGGATGAGGCTGGGAGTAGGGGAAGCAGCAAGGGCTCCTAAAGATCCAGTCAAGCTTGGGGTAAGCTTGGCAATTGAACACCTCAACAGAAGTGTTGTATGAAGTATCTTTTAGGGACCAAGAAAAAGAGGACTAAGCTACTTGTTCATGTAAAATAAACTAATTTGTGACCTTGCTGTGGATTTGCAGCACCCAGGGTCTTTTTAACAATTGAAGTTGTAAAGGAATGTAGTTTTTGAGGGATAACTTGCTCCTGAACAGATTCCTGTTGCTCAGTGGAGTTAGTGGCTCCCTCAAAACACTGCCAGTCTTACTGCACACATCTGAGTCAGAGCAGGAGCTACTGCAGGACATAGGAATACTGAACAGCCACCCACACCAAATGGCTGAGAAGTGCTATTAGAGAACACTCAATGATTTGGCCAGACCATGATGCTTCCCTTTAGGTTTTTAACGCTCGGTCACGTAACAGAGTCTGCCTGCCTGTATCTCTCTCTCTCTCTCCCAAATGCTTTATGAGTTCATTTGAACCACAGTTTCTAGGTAGCAGGTTCACATTTTTATGTATATTTGATGAAGCTGTAGCAATCAGTCAAGGAGGCCCACAGGAATAATTCTGTTTTCTCTTCCTGCCTGAGTAGGTACTCACAACCAATGTATCACAAACAAGCTAGCATCAGCTCTATGCAGAAGACATCAGACCAAGAAATTCGAGGAACAAAAGAGGCCCTAATTCAGGACTTGGAAAAGAAACTCCGATGCAAAGACAGCCTTCTCCAGAATGGCAACCAGGTAAGGGAAACCTGCTGATTAAGGAACCAGTTTTCTCTGATAGTGCAAGCAGGGATGCAGAGACTAGTTCTAGGGCCCTAGAGGCTGGAGCCTCCACATAAAGCTGAAAGCAGAAGGAAAAGCAGGAGCAGCACTGACCAAACACTGTTACTTAGAATCACAACAGATCCCAGCAAGAGTTGTGAGCAATTTATGACCAGAATATTCTTTCAATGTGATGTGGCTGATTTTTTCTATTAGAAATGTAAAAAAAAAACCCTTCTTCCATCAATGACTCTCTTTATAATAATTTTAATAATGTCAGAGGTGTGGTTCTGAAAAAATTACACAATCTCTCAATTTCCCAACACCTTCTTCACAGTTATTTTACTATTAGAATGCAGACATCTGTACTGGTGGGCCATGATGAAAGCTGGCCTGAACATGTGGCAAGAGTCATTGCTGATGTAAGTCTGTTTGTAGGCATCTACTGTGGCAACTGAATATCTGCACCTGCTGTGACCTCAGGAAGGGATGCTGTGCCTTCTGAAAAATATCTGATGCAGCAAGTCGGCTTTGAGCTGCTACTACCTTTCCCTCTTACCCTACCTTCTTAACCATTCAAGATGTCTTTGAATTTTTGTGATTAAATAAGGCTATAGTTAGGAGAAAGATACAGATTCAGAGCTGTGGCAAAAACCTGAACTTTCTGTTGGGGATTCTGATGATCATCACATCTACAGACAACTAGAAACCCAAGGAGAATCCCTCAGTTCTCCAGACACGATTTCACCCCAAATTTCATTGTTGGGGTTAATAAACCACCCAAATCATTAGAAATGTGGAGAAGTGCCAGTATTTGAAAGGTCATTCTAGAGACTATCACCATATGTGGTAAACCTCTTTGATTTCTTTCTATATGAACAACAACAAATCAAAAAGTTACATAAGCTTTTATCATAAAGTCTGTCTTTAAGACAATCTCTTAGAGTCAATATCTACTACTTTATTCTGCAAAGGCAGAGAATGCAATCCCTTTTATAATGAAATCACAGTCTTGGATAGAAGTTATCTTACCAGTAGGGAAGCACATTACAGCAAGCTAGAATGAGCAGGTCTCCAATATGGGAACCTTCCTGCTTACTGGAGGCAGACTTGTAAGGGTCCAGTTTCTGTTTATAGTTTCCACCATCTTTCCCCTGAAGCAGAAAGGAGTTTTTACCATTACCATCAGTGGGATCAGGTTTGTGTCATATATATATATATAAGCTTTAATGTTGAAGAAAAAAAATACGGTCAAATCTGACTTAACATGCCCCTAACAGGAATGTCCTCTCTGCTGTAAGAAAGCTTGTCATTGCAAGCCTTTCTTCCCATAGGAAGCCAGGCTAAAAATAAGGCTTATGCAATCACCACTCTGTGTCCTCCTCCCCTTGTCCTCCAGCACCTTCTGAACAAACTGGCCAATCTCAGCCACACTTGCTACAGCTGGAACAACCTCAGAGATATTAAG
>JAOEGS010011964.1:0-56708 GCA_025447755.1 Corythornis vintsioides | reverse complement strand
AGGCTTTCCAAAAGGTCTCTCTCACCCTCTTCTAAAGAAAAGTCCCACAAACCTCCCTAAACCCTGACTTACCCAGGTACTAGGAGTAGTCACATATGTGTCCCATACCCATTAGAAATTCATTTGTCCATGTGTCACAAAGCCCAAACTCAAGGTAAACTTTGTGGGAATTGAAGCATTGGATGTTGTGCTACTCAGGGAACTAACATACTCTTCTAAACTAGCCCAACTGACATGAATTTGAGTTTAACTCCCTTGTGTGATGCATACATGTAAGAACTTACGTGGCTGAAGGACGTTCTTACCTCCTCTCAGAACAGCACACAGCATTTCATGAGGTGGTTGTTGCTCTGGCATAAACTCCCCTTGGGCTTTCAGGGGTTGTCTCTGTGTCTGCCTCTTGTGTGACTCTTGTTTTTTTTGGGTGGAGAGGATGCTAGCATCCATCATGCATCTAGCTCCTGAAGTAAATCCACAGCTGAATAACTTGGGAAGTTTTCCCAGTGCTAACAGAAAGGTACCCTGGGACTTCTGAGATAATGCCATCACTTACCCATAAATAATCCCATCAGAGAAAGAGGAGGAGTGGAAGGCTACAGATGGCATTAGACAGGCTTTGATGAACAGGCAGTTTAATCTTTTATGCATTTCAGCACTGTATATATCGAGGCTGACTTCAGTAGACATCACAGCCTGCAAACCCTCTGGAGCAGACGTGGCGTTTCTATTCAGCCACTGCTTTCATTGACCACACCCTGAATTTGTGGCATATTAATGCACTCTCACAAGCTGATCTGAAATAGTAGATGGACTTCTGACTAGAATTTCTCTCCTCTCTGCTTTAAGCGATTAACTTACGAAGAAAGAATGGCTCGGAGGCTGCTCGGACCAGTAAATGCTGCATCTGTGTTGGAAACACAAGGTGAAGACAACATGCTGAATGCACAGGTAAATGGGGACCTGGGTCTAGAACAAGGATTTCCTGGTGATTGTGCTGGAACATGTACCTGAACAGGCAAGAGAGATGGGGTTTATTTGGTGCCAGTGTAGATATGGGAAGGGGACAGGTCTCACTGGCAGAACACTGTATAGTAGGGATTTAGAGGTTTGGCTTGTTTCTTGTTGAGGCGGGGGGGGGAGGGTGGGTGATGGCAGAGGTGGGGAATTTTAGCACCATCCTCTTGAAGGGCCTGATCTGTAGCTATGACCTCTCCAGGGAGGAATTACAACAGCTGCTGCTGCACTGTGTGTTGCACCCGGCCTGGGACACGCAGGGAGCAGCACAGCTAAGGCTGCAGGTACCCTCTCTCTAACAGCCTGAGTTCAGACCTGGCCAAGACAGCAAGATTTACACCTGTTTGGAACAAGAGACATTTACTGCCAGAGATCTGGGCATTGGGTTGGGATCAGTTGGATTTTAGCCCTTCAAGGAGCCTGAAATCATTAAGAGAATGAAAAGCAGTTATTTTAGCAGCTCACATGCTGTGAGACAATAATCTACTACTTTTGGCATTTTCAAGAGCATTTTAGTCGGAGCCTTGCATCACTCATTAGTTATTCAGGCCTGTTAAAAGCTCTCTTTGGCACTTTTGTTATCAAAGTTAGTGGAAATGTCTGTGATGTGGCACTGGGTACCTGTGTGGCCAAAGAAAACATCTCTCCTGCTGCATGCCCACAGAGAGCCCACAGGCTGGCATACACCTTCCAAAGTGCAGTTAGTAAAATTCTTCGATGCAAGGGATACTTAAGATCACAGCAAGGGAGGAATATGCAATTTGAGTGGTTTCTCTCCAACAATCAGCTGACAAGAGCAGGCAAGAAGGGAACATTATGGTTGTCAGAGAGCAAGAGAAGCCTCGTCTTTTGCAGAGAACAAGGAAACGTTCAGTCAAAACAAGATGACTGACAACTTCACAGGATGCATGAAATGCTGCATAAAAAGGAGTATTGGAAGGAGAGATGGCTTATGTTTGGGAGATCTTATTCCCATTGTTCAGTCTTAGTTTATAATATTGTAGTTAGTGATTCCTTCAGCCTCCAGTTCCCAGGAACTTAGCTACACAGTCAGTCCATATCATAGAGCATTAGAACAATCAGCAACATCATTACAGCATCATTCCAAAAGACAAGTAATAATTGTGCAGAACTTGTGTAAATAAGCAGATACAAGCAATTACATTTGGACTCAGAACTGAGTTCAGTCCAGCAAAACCCTTATTCATATAATGCTTGAAGTGAAGACAGCTTCTGTGCTTGAAGTTTAAATTCAAGCTTAAATGTTCTATAGGACTGGGCTACAGAGCACAGAACGAACATTGTAATGGCTCAGTGAAAACACCTCAGAAATTTCCATGCAGAGTTTTCTCTCTGACTCCATTGCTAAAATGAGTTACTGGTAATAAACTCCGCTTGCATTTTCCAAATATCCAAGTTCCTAGCAGAAATCAATCCTGGGTACTTTACCAGATTTACTCATGTGACTGTGGAGTTGTCAGTGAGCTTAGTTGCTTAGTTGGTGCTGTGATCTAGAAAGGAAGCTATTTTTTCAGCTCAGCATGTGTCCATTACTGTTGGTACCATATTTAAGGGGGCACAATACAGTGTTCTTGCCAGCAATTCCACTTCTATTCCTGCTATGGGGAAGGACATGCTGTATTTAGCTCTCATTTTAGATACTGCCAATAGTACTACTCCCTTCTAACAAGCGTTATTGGCTGGCCAAAAGCCTTGTGTGCCACACAAAACTGCTGCACCTATCACCTGTGCGGAGTGATGAGAAGTTGTGCTGTTCTATTAATGGCACTTGTTACTGCAATGGCAAAGCCTAGGCTGAAAACTGAGTGTATGAGCTCCTGATGTGAGTTTCTTTACCTCTTGTCCCAGTGACTTCTGGAGTTTTCAGTTTGGTTTTAAGCAGTAGTCAATAAATGAGCTTAACATGGCCTCTCATGCAGTTTATAGATAAAACTTTCTCTCTGAGGTAACTCACCTCTCCTCTTTCTTTTTCCAAGCACCAGAACGCAGAAAACATCAGGCTGCAGGTTCCTACAACACATGTAAGGTAATGCATAAGCTTGTGCTGCTGCTCTCTTCAAGACATAATTTCAAATGTTTCTAGACAGTGTTAGTCTTACTTTGCTACTCACCACTTTTTCTAAACTAGTAATTACCAAATTAATTCATTTCCTTTCAACTAAAATGTTGCCATTTGTGGGTGGCCAATGATGCCTATGATCTTAGTCCAGACAATTCTAAGCATAACTCAAGAAATTTAAAGACTCTGTGTACCTAGGACAAATATCCTTCATATCCAAGATTAATCTCTAGACAAAGCAAGGTCCAACAACATGCATGATGAAACACAGCCTACATTGCTCTTGTAAATTCTTTATGATACTAGGCCAAAGATGAAGGTTTTGTACATTTATGCTTCTGTGTTGAATTTAACTACTTGAGCAAGAGAAGTGGTTGATCAAAACCCATGTCAGCTGAAAAACAACCCAGAACTGTAGTGTTTGATTCCTAAATGCATTGAGGGATTCTAGCTGCAATTAGTGCTTCAGCATCATTTGTATTATGGTAGCTTTTACACAGTTAACTGTTTCCATTTTTTTAGGAGCAGACCATCTTCAAGAGGAGATGAACGTGGCCATGACTCGATCCAGGAGAAGTTTTTTCAGCCACGTTTTACTCAAGTGCCTGAAGATGTAATTATTGAGGAGGGGCGATTCTGCAGGCTTGACTTCAAAGTAATAATCAGCTTTCAATTCCGTCTGCTTTGTGGGGCATGTGGCATTGAGAGGTCTCCGAGTTGCATTGCCTTTGGACTTAAATAAGCCAAAGCACTAATGACAGAGGATGCAGGGTCTCTCCAGGCAATGTAAACTAAGAAATAGGAGATAATTAAATGTTTCAGCATTTTCCTTTGGAAAATGGAACTGGAACTAGCTGCATAAGTGTATGGCTAAAGCTGAATAATGGCTAATATGGACCACAGAATCCCTTTTAGATCTCATGGGGAAGAATAAATATAAAGGCCCTGATGAAAGAAGGAATTCTGGGAGGGAAACTCCTGCTTTCCACTGGGACTTCACTGACTTAATCAGACACAATTTGGACACATGTCCAGCAAGGCCTGTTTAGGACTAGCTTGCCTAAAGGCTGGTGAGTCTTCTCTGAGGTAACTGTGCCCTTGCTGTAGCAGACAATCTGGCAAGGAAATGCACCAATTACAAACAAACCAAACATGAGAATGGCCTGAAACTGCATGGCAACTGTACCAACCCTAGGGCAAGAAAGAACTTGGGCTTTCTGCACATGCAACTTCACTGCAAAGAGTGGTGCTTGCTGATTGTGGTTTGGCTTGTTTTTTCCCAATTGCTTCCAATCTCTTTCCTTAAGTAAACTCTTACCAGACTTAGGCATGACCTTTAGCCATTTTACTGCAAATTGCTTAACTTCTGAATGTCATGGACAACCTGGAGCACGTCTGCAGGACAGTTTCTTTACATACATTACAAAGACAGTATGGATGTCAGCACTGCAGACAGTGCTGGCTGTGGGATTAACAGGAGAAGTTTCCCCAAACTTTATGAACCCATAATGAGTATGTTTGGCCTAATCAAAACTACTTTACAAGATGGGAACAACAAAAGATTGCAGGAACATCATCTACTGTCTTGTAGCTAAAGCTTATCTTTCCACAGCATTTCACAAGCCTTCCACTCTGTGCAGCACTAGGTTAATATTCAAAACTAGGCAAGACTGTAAAATTTTGCAGTAAGATCATGATGGGTTCATCTATCTGCATCAAACTTCCTTTAGCATTGAAGGGATTTTATTATATTAAAGCTGGTTAACTTTTCCCTACTTTCTTCTTCACAGGTCAGCGGGCTGCCGACTCCAGATGTGATGTGGTATCAGAATGGAAGGATGGTTCATCAAGATCAGTTCCATAAAATGATAGTGTCAGAAAAGGGATTCCACTCATTTATTTTTGAAGCAGTGAAATCATCTGATGCAGGGTCATACGAATGTGTGGCTGTCAACCGTGCAGGAGAAGCATCTTTTACAGTAAAGGTGGAAGTAATTGGTAAGACTGAGAGCACTTATAATTACTGGTCACACACAGAAAAATGTCAGTAATTTAATGCCTTCCTCAGTGTCTGGGACATAAACCAACGAAGTAGTGGGAGATCTCCGGATACTCAAACAACAGAAAACACCTTCCTTCTTCCAAGACTATTTTAATACCTACATCTGGGATGCCATATTTCTTCAAAGCACTTCTAGCAAGATACTGGGGGAATTTTGGAGTTATTAATTTCCCAGGATTGATAACATGTGCTGATTTGCTCTCCTCTTAAAGGGGATTGTGTCTAACACACCCTAATGCTCATGGGAATCGTCTGTAGTCTAAGGGGTTGCAGTAAGGAGCACATGCATGCCCTCCTGAATTTAGCATTCTGAAACCTTAAAAATCAAGCCTGATATCAGCATTCAATACTTACAGTAACTCCTCCTTATCTTTCCTCTTTAAATTAGCAAAAGAACATCACACACCTCCAACTTTCATCTTCAAGCCACAAAGCAAAAAGGTTTTTGAAGGAGATACAGCCAGACTCGAATGCCAGATCTCTGCTATCCCAACACCCCGGATTTATTGGAAAAGAAACAACGAAATGGTACAATATAATACAGACCGAATAAGGTACCCTACTAATGAGCTGACAATTGGTGTGTTAGAAAACAATAACCAGTATTTAAGTCAAGTTTGAATTGGCTGGTTTCTGAAAGCAGCAATCTGGAAAGCTAGATCTGCCCCTTGCTTACGATACCTGGTGACCAGGCCTATGTGCAGGACAGGCACCAGTGATCAAAATCTCATTTTGAGGGCACAGAGTCAACTGTGACCAGATGCCACTGAATTATCCAGGCTTATGGAGATGCATGGCTTTAGGACTGAAATTTGCACTGCATTCATCATGCTCTGAGGCTATAGGGCTACACAAGTGCCTTGATACCACCTGAATGGTATCACACTGTGAATCACTGGTGGTTCATAACACATGCACTGTTTCTAAGTAGTGTGCAGAGCTGTTCAAGAATTGTTCCAGAGCTCTCTCAGCTCCTCAGCATGTAAACCAACTCACTGATTTCAATGTCTTCTCTCCTTCCCCCTCCAAACATTTACACAAACATCTTCATTTTTCAGCTTGCTACATGACAATACTGGAAGGATTTGCCTCCTGATTCACAATGCAAACAAGAAGGATGCTGGTTGGTACACTGTATCTGCTGTCAATGGAGCTGGGGTGGCCACATGCCATGCCAGGCTGGAGGTTGCAAGTAAGTACCACAACACAGTGCCAAAGCTACAACTGAAACCACCACAGGCACTTGTATACAGAACAGACCCCCAAAATTAACCTAATGAAGCTTAGACTGCTGGGAAGATTTATTGTAAAGATACCAAACTAGACAAAAAGTAACTATCCCAGGAGAAAACTCTTGTTTTTTTCCCAAGGCATTGTGATATATGTATGTCTTTAACGTGTTGTCTACATCTGCTCTCTACACTGTTTAAAGACTACAATTTGATTCATATCAAGCAAGAGGGTAAATCTAAATCTCTGGTGTCTGAGATATAAACTTGTCTGTTAAATTCTTCCTAAGAGTTTACTGGCTTATGTTGCAGATAAAAAGCAATTGGGTTGCTCTACCATGGGTCTTTCCACAGTCCAGGAAACACTGAAAGAGGTCTTTTTTTCTCTCTTCCAGCACATACAAACAAGCCACTTCCAGCCCCAAAGCAGTTGCGGGTTCGACCAACATTTAGCAAGTATTTGGCACTTAATGGAAGAGGATTGGATGTGAAACAAGCTTTCTCACCAGAAGGAGAGTTTCAGCGTTTGGCTGAACAGTCTGGACTGTATGAAAGTGATGAACTTTAACTGGAAATGAAGAGGAAAATTCACACATATAAGAGACATTTACAACATAGATGCAGTAACTGGTGATTGCTCTAATTAGCAAAGTACCTATCTACATATTTTTACTTTGATTCTTGCACCTTCAGCTGTTACATTAGATTTTATTTATATGGTTTGGTGACTATAACCATTTACTGAGTATTGTATTTTAACTATAAAGCCTAAGAAAGCAGGCTAATTAGTTTTTACAGGTATGGGTGGTTTTAGTTCCTCCTGTGCTTGGTTACATACTAAAGTAGATTGGTTTGTAATGCTTCTCTGATATCACTCTTGATAATATCAGCAGTCTGTCTTGTCTGAATAATAAAACTGAATAGAGTGTTTTTATGAGAATAAGTTAGAGGCAAATAAAATTTTAAATAAGCAACATGAGCTCTGACTCTTCCTTGATTTGTTAAAACGAGCTTATACATGTCTGGCAAAGATGGATTTTTACTCCACTAAGTCTGCCACTGGCCCCCTCCCCTGTTTGCTTCCCCCCATCATTTGTCATCTAATAGCTATATACTATTTAGTATAATCTCGATGCTGACACTCCCTAAAACATGTTAGCGAGGCAACATCAGTGCTTGTTCTCCTTGCACGCATCACCCAAAAGCTGCCCTGTATAACAGGATGGTAAGGATGACATGTTTTCCCTCCTTACTCTATCAAGTAGTAGCTGTGACTGATCTGCCTGTTGTCGCTCAACAAACTGTTGATTTGAATCAACCAAATGTTTTTTGTGCTGTTATTCACAGTCACCTTTTGCAGAATATGAATAAATAACATGAAACCTGATTTTGCCAAATGCCAACAAACCTAACCTGTGAAGATTTTTTCAGCTGTACTTGGCTCAAAAGGAAAAACAGTGAGGATGGAACTAGCCAGAAATCCTCCTGAAGATTCCAATGGTAATGTTGCTGCCAGTCAGCAAACCCCACAAGCATCTTCCAGAATTGAAGAAAAAAAAAAAAAAAAAAAAGTCTTGGTTTCATACCACCCTTTTGCATCATTAAACAAAACTCCCTGATCTGACCTGCACAACACAACTACGAAACTCCAAGAAAATCCTACAGCTCTACCACCTCCCTTCTCCTCTGAGCTGTTCCAGCAACAAAACACACTAAAATAACTCCCCCTGCTGCACTCTTTGTGGGAGTGAATCGATTGCTGGCTGATACCCACTTAGTTTGAATGTCAGGTCTCTGCGATGCTTAGGCAAGCGTGGTATCAGTGCTGAGCACCAACAGCATTCCAAGTTCTTGGCACCTCTGGGAGACCCGGCAGTACCCGAGCTCTCAGAATTAGCATCAATATACAGCTAAATTAACGTATCCCTTGACGCTGTTCACAGCAGAAAGGGGATTTTTGCTCACTTTTTTGAGGGGATATGAATCCCGATTTGAGCCTAGAAACAACTAAACCAGAGTTTATTGTTTCGTTTCGACCCCGCCCGCAGGAGCTACTGCCCGCGTGGGCGCTGCCTGGCAACGCTTGCGGGGTTTTCAGGGTGCGGCAAGGGACCGACCTTGAGACGCCGAAAAGTGAAATAAAATAACGACAACACCGAGCTCCGGAGGCGGGAGGGGCAGCCACACCCCCAGTAGCCAAGGGTAGGCTCGCTTCTGTCCCATTCTCCGGCCCGAGGCAAGAGCCCGGCCCCACTGCCTGTTGGGATTCAAGCCGGGGATCGCCGGGAACCGGCCCAGCGGCTATGGAGCTGTCGGCACCCCTACAGTGGCCCGTGGGAGAGCGGAGGTCGAGTGGCAGCGGTAGGCGCGGCCGCCTCCACCACCCCCAGGCTGCCCGGAGCTACACAGCGCAGCCCGGGCCATGGTCCGGCCCCCCCACGGGAGGGACAAGAGCCTGGTCGGGCGCCGGGGTTTCTGACTCCTCCCCCCGCCCCTTTCCCCGAGCTGGTGCCGTGAACCCCTGGAGCAGAGAGCTGGGGATGAAAACCACCCTGTGGGAGCTGGTCATCTATTTGCTGTTCCTGACATCCCTCTGTATACGTAAGTCATCAAACGACGGGGTGGCTTTCACAAACAACTAACACATAAACTATACTTCTTCCAGTATTCTCATTCATCTTTTAACCAAAAGTGTTTGTTTCTTCAGTAGAAAAAGTCTATCAGAGCAATTTCTAGCAGCATGACTGTGGCAGCTGAAGTGAGGTTAGGAGCTGTTGCCTTCCTCCAGTTTCAGCCTGTGAGCTGAAACCTCTTTGTCCTTTCTCTCCAGTGACATTTGGCATGGTGAGCACAGACATGTACTACCTGAACAAAGTCATGTCCCAACTCTTCCTGGAGCCTTCCTCTTCTGTGGACAACATGAGAAGTTTTGAAAGTATTGATAGCAGAGAAGCTTTCTGGAGGGTAAGGCTTTCATGGCAAACATTTTCTTGGAGAACAAACAAGGGAAGAAGCTCCCATTGTTAGTTGGGCACAATGCAGTCCCGTGGTTCTCCTAAAAACCATGTTCTAGATGTTGTGCTTTCACCTGAAGAAAAGCAAGTAACGTATTAAAATTCATTGAGAGATATTCTGGCTGCAAACAATAATGCTGATACTTCTGAATAGTTAGTCAAGGAAAACAATAGACCAGTTAGTTGCTGCACCATATTCTCACTGTTAGGCTTGGTCTGAAAAGAGCTTCAATAAAACCAGAAAGATTTTTGGCGTATAGTTCTTTTGACTTTCATGTGTTAAAAATCATTTATCATTTCCACTGGGGCAGTCAGGAGAACATACCATCTTAGTTCACCTGGTTTGCTGTGACATTGCCTCAGTTCATTGATGGTTGCAAAATGCTTACCCTGTTTTTCTCTATCAGTGGAGGACTTTTCAAGATTAGCAGCATTGCTAAGTCTGACATCCTACTCTTCCTTAAGAGCAGAAATGCCTGGTTATAACAACTTGTTTGAAAGAATTGTACTCCCTCTTATCCTGCTGTTCTTGCTAGTCCATAAAATAGCAAGCCTTTGCTATATAAGGTGTATGCTGATGCACTAGAAATGGGTGTAATACACACTCAGATAGTGAGAGGTCATAGGGACATGTTGTTTTCTACTCAGAACAGTGTTCTCCCCAACATTTAATGCTCTTTATCTGTATTTAAGAAACACCCACAAAAAAATATGGGCTTTTTTCCTCACCTTCAAAAATAAATTATTTAGGTTCAGATGACTAAAAACATAGCCAGAACAGATCCCAAAGTAGGGCTTCAGAGGTTGAGATAACCAACCAATTTTGTTAAATCAACATGTAATGTTTGCATGGAAACATATATTCAGAGTTTGTCAATAAAACCCCAAACAGATGTATGTTGCAGTCTTGCCTTGAATAATCCCATTACATGTCTGATAGAATTGCACAGGGTGTATAATTACAGCAAAAAGATACGTATAGATCATATTTATAAGACAGTATATAGTTGGGGACTGTTTGTATTCTAGCTTAGATTCTGTAGCTATGGGTAACCTGAGAACCCTGGAGAGATTTCTGTGCTAAAAAGCAGAGTAATAGTGGTATTTAAAATTTCTCTTAAATCTTTAACCTCACTTGTATAGTTTGCAGAGGGACCCCTGCTGGATGGACTCTACTGGGACAAATGGTACAGCAACACAACGTTAACCCTCTGGAGCAACTACAGCCATATTCACTACGAGAATGTGCTGCTGGGAGTAGCCCAGATTCGCCAGCTCAAAGTGCGCAACAACACTTGCTCCATCCACCCATCCTTCCGTACGTTTTTAAAAGACTGTTATGGCAAATATCTTTATGGAGCTGAAGACAGGTCTGACTTTGGTCTGAAGAATGAATCCGAGTAAGTCATCCTGCTTCAGTCCAGAAATGTTTCTGAAAACCTACTCAAATCCTTAATGCCAGTGTTCTTCCTTAGTAATAGCCGCACATGCAATTAACTGCGTTTTGCTTTTGTTTACATCAAGATAAACCATGCTTTTGGTTTTCTGCCAGCATTACAGATGGGAATTTGGCATGGGAAATCTATAGCAGAGAGACAGGAAGAACTGGAAACAGTAAGCCCAGTTCAGCAGAAGCACATGTTACTGGGCCTATCTCCTCTAACATCTCTGGAGAAACATTCGATTATGTGAGGCCTGAATTTAAATCATATGTTTATACATTGGAGTCATGCTAAGATGCTTTGGAAGCAGACCTCAAAGGCCTGCTTCAAACACTTCATTCAGCATTCATTTAATGCAATGAAAGAACACATGAACACGCCACAGTAACAACAAACTATGTAAACCAGAGATATTCCATTTACCTATAAAGGTTTTAATGTAATAAACTGTCTGCCCAATCTTGGGACAAATCCAGATTCATAAGAAATTGCTGGCTCGTGAATGTACAAAGTAGTTAGATAACAGAAATGGGAACATCTTAAGCCATACATTTTGTGTGTACTTCATGTAAAGAAAAATCTGATTTAAAGGTCTGGCTGAAATGGTCACTTATGGATGCAGAACACAATAACTAAGGCTTGCATAAAAGAAAAGTTAAAGCTTACTTCAGGCCAGTTTCCAACAGCTGAGCTACTTTGTTTCCTCTTGTCTGACAGATGGAAATATACCTCAGCCTCCACAATATCCCCATGGTACTGGGGCTCTGTGGGCTTATACAGCAGTGGAGGATATATGTTCACCTTATCTAAATCAAAGCAGGAGAGCATGGAGAAGTTGGCATTTCTCAGGAAGAACAGCTGGCTCACCAAAGGAACCAGGGTTGTATTTATCGACTTCTCAATGTACAATGCTAATGTAAACCTCTTCTGTGTAATCAGGTGAGTTCTTACCTTTAGTATGTCTGAAATCCAATGATGTTTCTCTAAGGAACAGGCTGGTCACCTCAGGATATGGAGCCATCTTTCTCAGGTAGCAGCTGGCAAGACAGTAATTCATTAAGAATGCAGAAATCCCATTACTGTGGGGAGCAGATTCAATTTCTGTTTTGGTGGTGGTGGTGTTTTTGGTTTGTTGGGTTGGTTTGTTGTTGGTTTTTTTTTTGGTGGGGGGCGGGGGGAGTGACTTGATTTCTTTAATAGGTGTTTTGTTTTTACTTTGAATAGTTGGTACCTGGTCTGTAGAGCTGGTTGCTTCTGTCAGTTGGAATACATTTCATAGCCTTTTGCATGGTCACTGATGGGATTATTAGTCCTCTTGTCAGCTAGTGGAAGGAAAAGACTCTGGGAGGGTGAACATTTGCTCTTTTGAGACACAGTTTCTTTGAAAACTTCTAACAAAACACCATAGCTTGGGTATCTCAAGAGCTTCTCTTTTTCCCTTTAGCCTTCCCTACCTTCCACTTTTCAGTTGGGAAATAGCCCTTACAAGAAGGTCTTAACAGATACAGGAGTTTCAATAAGGTATAATTAATGTAATAATTTACATTGGAAAATTAAGGGCTGAGACTATTTTAAGGAGTGGGTGGTAACTAACACCAGCTCCTATTTTTTCCCAGATTGGTGGTTGAGTTCCCTGCTACTGGGGGTGCTCTCACCTCCTCACATATCTACTCTGTGAAGCTCTTGAGATATGTCACACGTTACGATTACTTCCTGGCTTTCTGCGAAATCATCTTTTGCCTCTTCATCATTACATTCATCATTCAGGAAGCTATAAAAATAGCAAAACTGAAAAAGCACTATTTCAGAAGTACTTGGAACTGGCTGGAACTGCTGCTTCTCGTGGTGAGCTATCCCTTGATTTTCACCTCTACTTGCCAGCCTAGGCTAGCACTGGAGAGATGGCTAATGAGTCAGAAGAGCCCAAATCTGTGTCTGGTTGGTCAGCCACCTGCTGTCCTACACTGCAGAGGCCACATAGCCCATCATGGTTCAACACACCTGAGCTCTGTCCTAGCCTTGCTGTAGCTTCACCTCCTTTCTACTTGCTACCCACCTTGCTTGTTTTAGCCTTAATCTTTGCAGAGCAGGGAAGCACAAGGCACTGTATGATTAGAACATTTGCAGCATGTTACATAGCACAAGCCCAAAATTTATCACAGGACAGTTACAAATTATTTGGCTCAAAGTCTCATTTGTGCAGTTTATGAAAAAAGACCTATAAAACTCAGGTTCTTCAAATCTAACCAAGGGCCTTTTGAAATCTGAAAAGAGGGCAGGTAGCTGGACTTCAGTTTCACAGGCTTCTGCTTTCCTCCAGGTGTCCATCCTTGCCATTATCTTCAATGTCTATCGCACTGTACAAGTGTCCCTGCTAATGGAAAAGCTGCTCTCTGATGACCGTGTATATCCAGACTTCTATTTCCTTGCATTCTGGCAAGTCGTATATAACAACATGATTGCTGTCAGTATCTTCTTTGCCTGGATAAAGGTATTGGCTCTTACTCCTATTTTTTGTACTTGAGAACTGTATTTTTCCTAAGCATAGCATAAGTGCGAGCTGCAAAGATGGGCTAAAGGGAAGAATTTTGTTTACAAGATTCCAGAAAAGTTTTATATTAGCTCCTTTTCATAAACACAGGTCACACAAATTCCAAGCCCATCTGGAAAAAAAATAAATTTGCATGTAGGCAGCTGTCTGCAATGGAGCAGCTGGGAAATTACCACAGCTAAAGAGCCTCAGACTCTGTCTTTTCCTAAACGCAGTATTACCCAGGTCACAAGCAGACCTATGCAGACAGCATGGCTCTAACATGTGAAGCTATTGATAGCTTTTGTAGCCAAAAGGTATGAGAAATTTAGCTACTTTTTAGCTGCAGAGGAAACCAAAATGTGCCTGAAGTTGGTTCAAGAGGCTTTGTGCCATGACACCATTAATTTCATACTTACTTGCAAAGCAAGAATCCTAACTCTCCCTAGGGATCTCCTAGATAGATACCACACAACTTATTTCTAGGTATGACTTATCCAAAATCACAATTTACAGGTTAAGATTCCAGAAATTTTGTTAAGAAGTTGCAGTGTATTTTAATTCCCCAATAACAGTATGTTCTACTCTCTTGCAGATATTTAAATACATGAACTTTAACAGAACCACGACTCAGCTGTCCTCCACTTTATGTCGCTGTGCCAAAGACATCACTGGATTTGCCTTGATGTTCTTCATCATTTTTTTTGCCTATGCCCAGTTAGGTTATCTGGTCTTCCAGTCGCAAGTTGAAGAGTTTTCCACTTTCCAAAACTGCATGTATGCTACTTTCTCAACTCTCTGATACAAACCTCCCAGCTGGTGCAAGCCAGTTTCTGCTAAGCAGAACTTAAGAGAACAGCTCTCTAACACTTCAGCTTATTTCACAGAGTAAACACAATTTTGCTGCTCCTACAATGTTTCCTAAAGCCTTCCCATGCTCCGGAAAGACCATGTGTGTATATTGAACAAGTCAGGGAAGTGTAAGAAGGGGAAGCTCAAGAGCAGTTCACAGTGGAGTCCCCACAGCTCTTCACACAAATTTGCCATTTTTTGAAAGCAGCTTTTCATGTAAAATTAAGGCACCTGTAAACCAGGAAAAAATAGCTCATTTTGGATCCACTTGGATGTGAGATAGTTCTAAGATGCTACAACAGAGAAATAAGAATTTGTCTTGGAGAGGAGTAAAATCCCTTGTAGGGGGACACAGGGACTTAGACTAATAGAAGATATTGGATCATGAAGCTGCAACAGAAAGGAAGTATTGAAAAACAGACAAACAAAAACAACAAAAAAAAACCCCAAAACACAACAAACACAAAACCCCACCTGGATGTGTTCTTGTTTGATTTGGTCTTAGGTGATCCTGCTCTGGTAGGGGACTTGGACTGGATGATCTTTCTAGGTCCCTTCCAACCCCTAGCATTCTATGATTCTATGAAAACACAAACCTAAAAAGCCCACCCTGAATTTAATGAATTATCAAAAATTAAATTATTATCTCATAGAAACCATTTAAAAATTCTTTTGTTCTTTCAAATTTCTAAATACTTGCTAAAGGCCCCATTTACCACTGCTGCATTATCCTGCCTTCCTTTTTATTTCAGTGACTAAGGTAATGGTGAATCAGTCTTGATTATATCTATTGTGTCTCAATTGTATCTCAGCCAGTCAAATTCATTCAGGTATTTTCTACTCCCAGATTTACACAGTTCCGTATCGTGCTGGGAGATTTTAATTTTGAAGCCATAGAAGCAGCAAACAGAGTCCTTGGACCTATTTACTTCATCACATTTGTCTTCTTTGTGTTCTTCATATTGCTGGTAGGTATCATCTTAATACTTATCCTTTTGCATAAGCACTACAGCAGAACTGTCATATAGTGCTCCAAAACAGTGTTTCCACCCCAACATGACATTTGTCTTGCCCTGGTTGCCTCTCAGTACACCTGGACAAAGACAAAATGCCAAACTCTTTTGCAGGAGCTCCCAGCAGACAGGACATTTCACAGCTCTCTCTTCCACCAAACAGCCACAAAAGGGGCTGTAGCACCACTAAACGTCCATGTTGCACCACTTGCTTGATTGCACCACCTGTTTCTCAAGATTTTAATGTCTTAAAACTTAATGGGGTGCTTTTGAAAACTGCATAGTGTCAGCCCTGTCAGGTAGGAAGGTTAAGGAGACGCTTTGATGGGACTTTGTAGGTGCAAGTTTGCTTTATCAGTTAGAGTGATATTTTCATTAATTACATCAGATAGAAATACCTTCTGAAAAAGTTACAAGTAAATAACAAGAAATCTATTGCCTCCAAGAAACCAGAGCCTTTTAGCTGATACTGCAGATGAGAAATAAGTGATTTGTCTCCAAAAAACATTACCTAAAACCATAATATTATCAGATAATTGGGAGCACATCTGCACCCAGAAAAGCTCTTCAGTTCCATTAGTTACATGCCCTAGCATGGAACAGCCCTCCAGACCAGCAGCCCCAGCATAATACAAATGCTATTTCCTGAAACAAGTATCTAACTGTATCCTTGCTGTGCAGAACATGTTTTTGGCTATTATAAATGACACCTATTCAGCAGTCAAAGCAGAATTTGAGCTGACACACAGTCAAGAATTTCACATCACAGACCTCTTCAGACAGGTAAGCAAACACATTTCATTCTTAAGACTTAAACAGAGACTTAAACAGCTGGGCTATAGCCATTTAAGAATACCCCAAATCTAACTTTTCTCTTCAAATAAACATGACAGATACAGAAAACATCCATCAAACCCCCTCTACTCTGCCCTTGTGAGACTACAACTCGAATACTGTGTCCAGTTTGGGACTCCCCAGTTTAAGAGAGACAGGGATCTGCAAAGAGTCCTACTGAGTGCTACGAGGATGATTAAGGGACTTGAGCATCTCCCCTGTGAATAAAGACTGAGGGAACTGGGGCTGTTTACTCTTGAGAAGACTGAAAGGGGATCTTATTAACGTCTACCAATATCCAAAGGGTGGGTGTCAAATAGGAGGAACCAACCTTTTTCTTTAATGCCCATCAATAGGACAAGGAACAATGGGTATAAACTGAAGCATAGAAGGTTCCACCTCAGCATGAGGAGGAACTTCCTTACTGTGAGGGTGTGACAGAGCCTCAGAATGGGCTGCCCAGAGAGGTTGTGGAGTCTCCATCTCTGGCGACTTTCAAAACCTGAATGCATTCCTGAGCGAGATGCTCTGGGTGGTCCTGCTTTGGCAGGAGGGTTGGTCTTGGTGATCTCCAGAGGTCCCTTCCAACCTCTAACATTCTCTAAGTCTATGAAATCAGGAGACCTTCTAATGGTAATAATAGGAGGTTGGGGTGCAGGGAGCCTACCTTCTCTTCATCCTTTTAAAAGCAATACTTAAGGCAGCCTGGTTTATGATATATCCCATCATCAGTTTTCTTCACTGCTCTTCCGAACTAATAAAGTAAATATCTTCTCTGCATGGGTAAAGAAGTAGAAATACATACCTTTTAAATTCCACAAAGTTCAGACCATTTTTATGTGCCAGAATTGAGCACAAAAGTACGGAAGAATGAACCTTTCCCTAACTATTCAGTTCAGCTTGAAATTATGGCTTCCTCCTCTCCGGCCACATGCACAGACTCAAGCCAAGGAGGATGTGTGCAGATTGCTGCTGGGACCATTCTGTACCTCTACCTAGAAACCTGACATTAACTAGGGAATGCAGCATCACCAGTGAGATAAGATTTGAAATAGGTGTGGAATGAGACACCTGCACTTTCAATGTTTCTCCAAGCTGGTCTGTGCTGACCACACTGCAAAACAATTTTCATATAGGATTTAATAAGTAGCATAGCCACAAGTTATGTGCCTTCTGCAAAGCCTGGCTTTCATTAAGGGAAAGGAAGTGGAAGCCCCTGGCCAGGATACAGCATCTGGTCAGCAACAGCACGACTTAGATTTCCCCCATCCAAGCTTACTCTCCTACTTACCCAGGACCACACTAAGACTAAACTGAATATTCCTGAAAACAGAAACCCTTATTGAATTTGTCTGGCTGTTATCTTCAAGGATTTCATTACAAATTTGTAGGTATAAGCTCTCTGAGCTAAGGGGAAAAAAAAGAAGCAGTAGATTGGTGGGATTTCTATTTAGTTGCCAAGGGCATTCTGCTGAGGGTTTGTTGCTTGTGTTCTAGTCCTCTGCAAAATCATCTCTGGGTAAACACAAGCCATTTAACAGGCTGACTTGCCTTGTCTCTGTTCAGACTTGCAAAAAGGCCCTTGTCAGACTTCGTCTGAAGAAACCAGAGGTGAATACAAGTTCAGCAGATGAGAGATGCAAAAGGTAGGATCTCTGCATTTGCTGTTATACCCTCCACTGAGCCCACACCAATTCTCACAGGACTTCTCTGTCTCTCCTCATTTGTGTGGATGACAAGCGTGGAATTTTCGGATGCTGAAGGAGATATTTCTAAGCTTTCCAGTAGAGATATTGATAATGGAAAGGTAGGCTTCATTTTTTCCTATGTTCTTAGAAACTGCTGATTATATTTCAGAAGTTGATAACACAAAACAAGTCACAGTTGTCCCCACTGTCCCCACTGTTACTTACAAAAGCTATTTCTCCACAGGGTACTATTTTTAACATCACAGCAATAGAAAAAGCTAGACCTATAAATAAAGTTAAATCACTAATTATGTCCAAAACTTCAAATGAAAGCTTGTTCAGGCAAGGTCACACACTTCACCAGCAGAGCTGGCTGCAGGGTGAAATCAGTCTGTCTTAGCAATGGCATAAAGTTGTAAGTTGGGCATTTCCCCAAATGTTAAAACAAAACAGATATATGGAAAACAAATGTTACAGCAATCTGTTGGGTCACAGGCTGCATTTACAGCAAGAAAGATAGATTACTGTAGCTTTCTTTTGCTTTACATAAAATAATGTTTCCAGCAGTCTTTGGTAGCTCCATGTCTGGGATAAGCCCATGCAAGTACTTCTAAAACATATCCATTAAAAAAAGTCATTTCTACCACAAGAGAGAGCAAAGCCCTAATCTGGCTGAAGACACTACTACACACAGTGCTTGCAATCTTTCCTAACTCTGGAAGGAAATGTGTATTCCTATAGTCAGTCTTTTTGGAAGGGCCAGAAGGAAATGTAGTTTCAGATGGAGATTTTTCTTCCCAAAGCTGCATATGTATCTTCTCCTGCATGCATGTCCCTTCCCTGCATGACTGGCTGAGTTACATGGATCCCAGTAAGCCATACTGGCTTTGTCTGTGATTTTATTTTTGACTGTTTGTTTTGTTTGTTTGGGGTTTTTTAAATTCCTCTGGTGTTGAATAGAGTCCAAAGTTATCAAAGCTACAGGAACTGGAAGAACTTTGTCAGATGCATCCATCTACTGAGGACATGGATGCAGCCACAGCTCAGAGCTACGTCTCTACTGCAGCCTTTCATCGGTAAGTGTGTTGAGTCTGTTCTTACAGTCTCATTCCCATCCCTGGGCAGCCGCAGGCTCACCAAGCAACAACCCCAGAGACCAAACCCAGCATAGTGTCACTTATTCTAAGATATTTTAAGGGCTGTTATACTGGCCGACAACAGCTGTCTGAAAGGAGGAAAGGAGAATTCAGTAGAGCAGCATGTAAGGACATTAGTCAAGAATGAGGTGGGACAAGAATTTAAAACACTGTCTTCCAGAACATCTTGTGGCTGCCTAAGGAGGGGGACAGATGCCCGTCTCATGATGGGCTATTTCAGGACCTAGACCCCTTGGCAGCCGACACAAGTGAGCAAAGGCGGCGGCTGCAAGTTCAAGGGCAGCACTCTCTCAAGGGTACGTGGCTGTATTTGTGTGTTGCAGGCTCATAAGATACATATCTGAGTTAACAATTGAGCTCAATACCATTAATGCAGAAGTCAAAAGAATAAGGAGAAGTCTGCAGCGCCTGAAGATGACTTCACGCAAGGAGGTACAGCAACATGCATGAGCACACCTGGAAACAGCACTGGCCTGACTCTTCACACAGTGTAAATAGACTCAAAAGTCTCCATTCCCCCTCCCCTACCCCTTCTTTTTTTTTTTTCTGTTTCTGGATACAGTAAGTGGGAATGTTAACAAAGCTATATACCATTGTCGATTCTGGGTCTTCTCTCTGAAAGTTTCAGGTGCTTCTAACTATGAGAACTGACCAACCTTGTTGGAGGTCTGAGCAGGCATCTGTACAAAGGCCTGAACAACATGTATTCCTCTCCCTTGATTTGGGGCTAGGAGAGCAGATCACAAGTGATGGCAGCACCCTGGGCCTGCACTGGACCCTTTGCTTGATCTCTGGCCCTGTGCAACCCTCAACAGCCAAGCACATTCCATGAGTCATCAGCCCTCACTTGCCCAGACCACTTTTCTTTACTAGCACACCTGCTGCCAAGATTACTTATTTCTCAGGTACCTGTTGCTTCCAAACAGGCTATTGTTGACTTCAAAGAAAATTATTCTTTCAGGAAAAATATTTCTAAAAAGTATTTTGGTCAGACCTTAACAACTGGAACCACTAGAGGGGGCTCTGCTTCACCCTCACACCAGCCTGAAACTTGTATAACTTCTACAAGCATTTATACTAAAGTATATATTTATAACTTCAAGTCCTGCAAAGCACTCTTGGGTACTACATGGTCTCTGTGTGCAACCACAGTGTGGAGAAGCTGTGTCATCCAGAAGGGAACAGAGGGCTGTTTGAAGGGATCCAGAAGAGATCACTTCAGCCCAGTAGCACAATGTAGTCATACACTGGTTTGGCTGTCGGGGTTTACTGATTTTGTACTTCGGTCCCCTGGCCAAGCCAAACCAAGCCATCCTCTCTCATCTAAAAGGGATCAGTTTAGAACCAAACACCACTTCCAAAGGATGGTTCTTGCCATGCACTATCCCAGGACACTTGTCCCCAAACACAGGTCATTGATGACCTGTTTATCTTGATTACTCAATAGCGTGACAGGGAGGGAAGCAGCTGGACTGCACCTTTGGCATTTCCAACCTTTCCTCCTGGCAACTCCTCCAGTTCAAAAGAAATCTTGAAACCTTCAACACACTTACCCAGCACTCCGTGGAAGGGTTTTCAGGCACTCCTCAACGTTGCTCTACTCCTCCAGGGCACAGGAAACCCTCTTTACAGCCCACCTCACTTTTCTAAGCAATCACCTTGCCCTGCAGTAAAATAACAGTTCAAGCAAATGCGCTTAGAGGTTAAAACTTGGAGTACCAGAGATGTGCAGTCTCAGAACTGGTTCTTCGGCAAGGAAAGTCTATCCCAATATTGCTGGGCTTTTTGCACCATCCAAAAAGCCAGTTTTTCCTCTGTTTCAGCTAATGGTGCCAAACACAGTGATTGTCCTTCATTAAAATCTTAGTTCATTGCTGTCACAAGTGGATTTGAAGTAGTTGCCAGTAAACCACGATTGGAGGGATTTGTCTTCTCACTGACATCCTGTTCAGGGCACGCTTCGTTGAATAAGTAACAGTAAGGAAAAATGGAGGATCCAAAATAGACCTACAGCAATCTTGCTCATTCTTCAATCCAATGTCCGCCATCTTCAGAGGGAAGAAATGTGAGAAGAAGAAAGATTACTGTGTCACACCCTGAAGAATGTATGGAAGGCTGCCTTCCATCTCCTCTCCCTCACTTGCTCACTCAACTTCCTAGTTGTTTTTGTTTCCATTTACCTGCACTGCAACATATCTGCAAGCACAGTCTTACCTTCAGTTCTTTTGTCCCCTGCCAGACTGAAGGCAGATTTACACAAAGCACAAAAGAAGAATCAGTTTGACAGACCTCAATCTTTTCTCATATGCAAGTCCATCAAATTTACTACTAAAAAAAAAAAAACAAACCAAAAAAACCACACTCTTTGGCCCAGAGGAAAAGCATCCTCTTGTGTTTACAAAATTGTGCACAGTAACACTTTTCTGGCCACAATTTGACACTGCTGGGGTACTGACTTTGAGGCTAAAAAACCATTATGGATATAAAGAGACAACCAACTACTGCCCATCAGCAGTGAATTCATTAACCCAGGATGGGCTGAATCAGCTCTGCCCCACTGCCTGCCAAGGCTGTTACTGCTGGAGCAGGAATGAGTGAGACTTACAGTTGGCTGCCAGGTCCCCACCCAGCAGAACCGAAGTCCCCGGTGCTGTCGGATCGGGAGCTGCTCTGGTCACTTCCCTGCTGTCACTGGGAGAGGCAGAGTCTGAACAGGTAAAACCAGGGTAAGCTACTGCAGCCTGGTCATGGGCTGAGCCACAGCAGTGCACATGGCTCTGCCGACAGGCTGCGGAGCTCGGACCTGCCTCAGCAACACCCTGAAACTGCAGCCACACATAGCATTAGGCCCTTGCTTTTCAGAGGTGGCAGGGGGAGAAAGCATGATGAGAAACAAAGATATATGACAATAAAGGTTAAGGTACTTTTATTATAAAAGTCTATACAATGAGCACCAGACATAGCAATGCAATTATATCTGGCTTAGTTATATATATATATTCCATATCTATATATCCATATAGATATATAGGTTTTGCTTTTACCAAAGTAAAACTGTTATATCACAAAATGCCTAGTTCTACCATTTATTTATTGCTCAACAAGGATGGCACAAAACACACTCAGCATAACTGTTGCCATGCTTATCTACTATACTGAATAAACAG
Source organism: Corythornis vintsioides (assembly GCA_025447755.1). Lineage (NCBI taxonomy): Eukaryota > Metazoa > Chordata > Aves > Coraciiformes > Alcedinidae > Corythornis > Corythornis vintsioides. The sequence goes on along the minus strand of JAOEGS010011964.1, from coordinate 34,626 downwards.
CCAAACACTGCATAACAAACACAAAGCAGCTGTTAATTCTGAATTGGAACCAGTCTGATCACTCACTCACTTATAAAAATATTGGAATCATATAGATTTAAGCATTATAAAGGAGGAATATATTATTTAAAACATTTAAATAGTGCATATTGACATTTTGCATGTGGTATATAAAACACAAACATTCATGTACAACACTATACAGTACACATTAGTTTCAATGTTTGGATACACCCGTGTCTGCAGACTGACAGAAAAGTAACTGAAGTGTACATTGCACAATGGAACTGAATAAAAATCGATAAATGGTCTCAAGACTAGTTTAACCTCATAACTCTCTAAAGGTCCCATATAATTTTGCAGGTTTAAAAAAAAAAAAAAAAAAAAAAAAGGCATACCCCCAGTGCTCAATAGTTTTAGTGCTTTTTTTTCTTTATGAATTCCAAAATTACATGTCTACAAGCAGACTAAAACAAAACAAGAAGTATTCTACAGTACACAGATAAAATCTGAGCACTAAAAATCCTATTTTCAGTCTATTTCATACGCTTCATGACAGAACAGCAAATCTATGAGGTTACATGCTAGCCAGGTCTTAATGTTGTGAGAAAGTTCATTTTTGGTCTTTCATAAAGCAGTGTGAATAATCGCTATGTTGACATTAGCCAGTCATAAAAACATGCAGTGAGAGTAGGTGCATGCAAAACATGGCCACAATCAAACTGATACACTGAAGAAAAAAAAAAAACCAAACCCAAAATAAAATTGAGAAAGCACCAGTTAAAATTAACACTTAGATTTTGCCAGATCAAAACCAGCTGCTGATGGCTGTTGCAGAGCATAAAGCTAATAGCTAAATCATCATTCAGCACAGAAGATGTGATACTCAAAACATTAGTTTCAACTCTGAAGCTAAATCATGCAAGGCCCATAAACTGTTTTGCTTACATCATAAGAGTTAGATAACTTATTTTTATTCTCCAACTGTAAAACAAAATAGTGATAAACAGCAGTATTTTTTTCCACTCAAAACTGACAGTTCACCCTGTGGTGCACATTAACTACACTGATTTTAGCCCTTGATACCACACTTGTTTCAGGTACAGTGGAATTGTAACTGTCCTAAGGCAGCTCTTTGCTGACAGAGCTACGCAAGCCTGAGCGCCAGACTCCCCACACACTGAAATGTTCATTATGTTCCTCAAATCTTCCGAAAGTGGAGATGCAGTATCCAATTCAGACAAAACACCAGGTCACCACTAGCTGATAAACAATGACCAATAAAATGAGAGTATGAACAACAGTAACATAAGTCCTGTAGGCAGCATGTGATATAACTTTTCAGTTTTCTGAGTTTTAAAAGACACTAAGCAAGGTCACTTTCTGGTTTGTCCACTGTCATCTTTCTCAAGGAGGAAATGTGACCACTAGTGTGCAAAATCCATAGATGTTAATTATTACTGTGTTACAGGTGCAATTTAGAATACCAAAAATTAAAGTCGTCCCACAGCAGTCCTTTGAAAGGAATTTCAGTCCATTTTTAAAATGTTCCAGGAAAAGGAGCTGTATTGGTTTAATTTTCCCCCATAATAAAATATAGGCAAGAGGAGTAGTTCAGTGTAGCATTATGGTTTTGATAATTTCTTCGAAAATGCAAAAAGTTGGTAATAACAAAAGTCTCAAAGTTCTTGAATGCTAAAGAAAAAAAAAAAGCTATTTTGGAAGAAGATGGATGCATCTGGAATACAAAACTCTGATGGAAACTGTGTTTGCTAAAGTTGGATAGCGCAGTCTCGAACTCAGAAATCTTACTTGCTCTCTAAACAGGACCTGCTTACCCTTCAACCAAGTTACAGTGGCACCACAATAAAGTGCACAAACTGGATTCTTTCAACAGTGCATGACAAATGAACACAAGCACCCAATAAATACAGTGGTAGTACACGGAAACATCGTGTTATTCAACGGGTTGGAGGAATAGAATTTAAATTGATTTTGAAGAATCTTGTTTGCTGATAAGGACTTCTAACAGCCGAAGTTTGGCTTTAATTTTCTTGTACTCCCTGTACTCATCAAGCATTGGAACCCGATCCTCTTTCTGTACATTCCTGTAAAAAGAAGTACAAAGTTTGAAGAAAATCCTCTACGTGACACACCAAACAAAAAAGCAGCTGCGTGCATTTATCCGACAGCAGGTAAAAAAAAAAATCTGGCTGCTTGTTTACCAATTACAGATACACCATCAGTGTTTTAGTTCATTGGAGTTAAACTTGCCATCACCTAAAACACTGAACAGAAAACCCAGCAACATGTGTTCAGCACAACTGTTGCAGCATTGGTTATAAATCACTCTCCAGTTCCTCTGGATATTTTAACAGGATATGAAGATTTTAATTTCATATCCTGTGTATACATTACAGAAAAGATACCAATCAATTAAATTCTCTGCTATCAATTTGTGAGTCAGTCTACATACAGTGAAAAAATATAGGTAAGACTTATTTAAGTCTATCTGACTTTTAAATCAATCCTTCATTATTAACCTCATTAAAAGTCAACAAGATTTATGTCCCAAATTCAGGAAGTACATGACGAAACTGTGAGAGTGGAATTTCTGTGACCAATGGTCCAGGAGTTTATAGTTGAATAGAAATATGGCACAAAGAACAGATAAGTGAAGATGTCTGTCAGTCAGGAAAGTGACTGACCTCCTAAGAGTGCCGTTAGTTTTGTTCATGAGGGGATAGACCTTGAAATACCTTCTACTGCACACAATGGGCAGCAGTTCAACCACATTCATAACAACATATATTCAAATAGGAAGTCTAAAAGACCTAAACAATACAGAGAAGAATAAAAATTATAAACCCCATTACTGGTAAAGCAAATATTCACTGTCAGGATCGACCTAATGGAACAAGGGACAAAATGGAAAACTTCCCTATCCTATTTTAACAAATGAGGGATAATCTGAGTTTGTTTTTTTCTTTTTATTATATATTAAATGCAAAAAAACCCCAAACCCAACCCACTTCTATTTTCATTATTATGCTTTACAGGTTGTAACAGGGGCAACAAAACCCAAGAGCAAGCTTCCTCCACTATAAAAAAAAAACCAAAAAAAACCCAAAAACCCAGATTCCATTTGGCAACATTCATAGACAAAACCGAAAAAAAAAATAAAATCCTGACTACCAAATGAGGCTTCTGTCCAGCATCTGTTTTTGTGCTAAACAAACCTTCCATTCTGCTGATAAAACTCCTCTTCAAATTCTCGTATTGTCTTACGTAGCTTCTTTTTCTCAGCTCTGGCTTTCCACAGTTGCTCCAATAATTCAGGCCTATAAAAAATTCAAGTGGAAAAAAAATACTGTTGGCTGTACAGTAAAACTTAAGTTCTTCAATGCATACTCAAAAACAGTTGATCTAGCTGCACTAATAATAAAATTGTTGTGTTCATAAGTATTGCCTGACAGTAAATACTGAAAACAACCTAGTAATAGTTAATTACAAGGTAGTAATAGTTTATAACAAGGCATACATTTCCTGCTGTTTGCACAGCTCAGCTAAGCTTGAAGAAGGTTTAAAAGATACCAAACAATTCACTGAACACAGAAAGATCTTAAGCCAGACACGACAGAAGACAAAACTTTCATTCAAGCCAAACTCTTCCTGTTAAGTGCTGAACATCTCACTCCCACCCAACATCATGTATTTGGCGTGATGACAACGTGCAACAGTTGCACCTCCTGTAACAGAAGTGTCCTTACATGGAAGCCGCGCGGGTGCTTGACAGCCTAAGGTCCCGGGTCAGCTTCTCTTGACCATCTTCAACATCAGACTCAGAGTTTTCAACTGGGCTTAAAATGGGCTGTGTTTGGGCAGCAGTTTTTAAGATATCATTCAGGTCTGCAGATAAACCATCACTTTCTTCCTCTTCTTCCTGGAAGTCCATGAAGAAATTAAAAACAAATATGTAATGTTTCAGTTTGCTATTACAAGTGCTGGACAATATTCTTTACATATGTACTGTACATACCTTAATTTCTTCAAAAAAATGGGCAGTTTCACCTTCAATAATGGGCTGTAGCATCTGCCCCCGCCTCTTGGTTGATGGTGACCCCTGTAAAATGTTAACTGTTTCATTATGTGCAATCAGACACTAAATGCTGTGTGTGGTCAGAATTTTGTTCAGGTCACCTAATACCTAAAGGTATTTCTTCTTCCAGAAGAACAGAAGACTGCAAACACACTGACAGAGCACAGACAAAGCAACCATGTAACAGAGAAAGCTCAATGCCTAAAGTATCCTTGACATAGAAGTAAAAACATCTGAAACAGTATTATTCTTCTGACTTCAAATAAAAATCACTCACTCTCCATGTTTTGTAGAAACATCATTAAATATGAAATTAATAATCTTTGCACTTTCTTTTGTTCCTCACAAACAAAACTACAGGAAGATTATAAAAATGAAGTTACACAACACCAGAGGTGGTTTGTTATCTTCTGCCAGGTACACAAGACTGGGAATAAAACTCCCAGTTTCTTTTTCTCTGAAGCCCCACAATTGGAAGTACTTTGTAAGAGTGATCTATTGACATCTCAGAGTCAAACTCCTTTAAATTGCAGCCTAAGCCAGGTGGTGCTGTGCTGTACAGGTACTCTTGTCAACTGCACAGTTATGTCCTTATCCCTGGACAGTATAAGCACCTTCAACAGATGTGCTCTTTGAACAGGAGGAAAGTGGAACACAAAAGCCACACAGACAATGACCTGTCAAAAAGCTTAATTCCATGGAAGGCAAAAAGCTTCCTGCTTCTTTGGACATTTCCATGCAGGCTTCAGCAATTAATATACTGTGATAGCCCCAGAGAGATCTCAGGGAAGCAAGTGTCATATAAACCAAAAAGCAATTCTTGAAATATCTGGCACTGAATATAGCCTACCTAGAAGCTACCACTTAACAATCCCTGGTAATCAGAGCGCTCCACCTCTCTCTTATGGGCTTCAAAAGCAGAGGCCTGTGAAAAATATTTTACAGAGAGTTCCTAATCTGTGCTATAGGCAACATGTTTCCAGGACCTCTTCTGAATTTAAAATACTTTTGGTTGGCTATCATCCATCCCTTCATTTCACAGGCAAAAAAAAAACAAAAACAAAACCAATTAGTATGATATGGTCAAAAGGCCACTGATAATATAAACTGTCTCTCAGCTGAGGAATCAGATTTTTGAAGTGAGCAGTGATAAAACACAACCAGTCAAGAGCACCACCAATAACCTATGACTCACCAGTCATGGAGAAAGGCTTAGGTGTTTTAAGAGCAATCTGTGTTTACAGAGTTCAAAAAGAGATCCTGATAGAAAAGCCCTTAAACTGAAATATGACTGCCATGTAAATCACATTCTATTAGAAAAGCAGCTACCCAAAAACATTATGTGCAAAAAAGGAATGATCTTAAACAGGTCTCTTTACCAAAAGGTATTTTGGCTTAAAGGGATAGCTAAGAACAGCGAGTCAACAGAAACAGCTCATTAAGCTCCTGCCGAGTCAGTCACTGCCCAGCTATGTCAACCTGAGAGCTGTCAGCTCACATCACCTATGCAGTGGCTTGTTAGGGTCAAACAGCCAAAATCAAAACTGTTCTGTTGCAAGTCTGGGTCAGCATTCAAGGTTTTGAGTATAGCTCCTGAAGAACAAAGACTGCCAACTGGTTGTCATTCCCCAGCTGTTTTACAGGTGCTATCAACACAGTTATATCTATCTCCTTACACAGTATGAAAATTTTTTGTCCTCATCTCTTAGAAGACCCCAGAGAGAGGAAATAATAGAATGGAAAGCACTGCAAGTTAGAAGGAAATGAAAAAATGAAAATGCACAGATGTACAGATGCTGATAGCATGTCTCACACAGGGAAGCATGAAGGAATGAACTGGTTCTTGCTGCCATCCTATCACTTATGCCTCTGGTGACAGTAGTGTGTGGTAGAGAGACAAGAAGACAAGCTTCCCTGCAACTGGTGTTACTATTCTTGGGAGGACTAAAAGTACACTATGCACTGTGGAGTCATACCTAGCACAGAGCCCTGAGAACATCTCAGCCACAGCAAATCAGAACAGTTATTTACTTCCACCAAGAACCATTTACTTCCTAAGAGCCACCAAGGTCACAGACAGCTTTGAACTGCTCTGCTCTCAGCACTAAATCAAATGCCTCAAGTACAATGACAGCAACAGCTTGTATTTTCCATAAGAAAGATGTATTTTATGGGACAGTACCACCAGTCTTGCAGTTCAAAAGTGGAAAAAAAGTAGAAATAGCGTGTGTTTTACTCACAAGAATAGGAGTAATGCTTGCTCTAGTTAACATTTGTTTTACAAGTCTGTATCTGTCATAAAGTGGCTTCACAATATGTCTCTCTTCTCTAGTAACCTAAAGGCAGAGAAACCACAGAATTAATTATAGCAGTCACTCAATAACACAAGCAAACACAAAGCGATACGCTTCTCGTGCCAGGCCATGTACATTCCAATTAGGAATATAAAACTAGTTTAAATTGTGTGTATGAAATGGAGTTTATGCAGGCAGAGGGGAATAAGCAAGTCCTTCTTCCTGCTCTCTTATCTCTCTTTGACTCCATGAATTTTTCAGAAGTTCTAAATACTTCCTAAAAGCTACGGGAGCTTCAGTGAAAGAAAACACTATCTTTACAGACCAAGAACTGGGGGAGGAGACGGAGAGCCTAGCGATGATGATGGTTCTACAGAAATGGTTGGGGAAAAAGAAGATGAAATTGTAGAGAGATTTTATCTGCTATCTGATTTACCCTCAACTCTTGGCCACTGGGGACTCTAATATCATAAATCTTAAAGGCTCTCCTGAACAGTTACTGGCATTCCCTCCCTTAGGGGATTATAGATCTGCAGTAGTATCTCCAAGACCATTATTCTTCCTTGGCTTTTATGCTGAAAGGCTTGGTCAGATTTATACAGCAGTGCTGATTATAAAGCTAGTATGCCAAGTCCAGAAGGCTGATATAATAGTAACTGGAAAGAACTTGTGATTGCACTTAGTGATGCTGTCCAAGATTAAAAACCCAGAACTTTAGACACTAATTGCTAGTCACTCTGACTTCTGTATCTGCAATTGATAAGGATACATGCCACAGACTTGGAGGGAAGAAAAAAAATAAAAGAGTAAAAAATCCAGAACAATACTTCAGGCCTTTTCCCAGGATGTTCAATAGCATCATTCATTTTTAAGATTTCTCTTCACAGACATAAAAGGCACCAAATAGCACCTTGCAAATTCCAATAACCTATTGATCTGTGGAAAAAAGGGCCTATTAGTACCTACATGATTTGGAGGAGAAGGAAGGAAAAATAAGAAACCACCCACACATCAGCATTAAGTTCTGGTATTACTACTGCCAAGAGTTACTGTTTTCTATGCATAGAATCACAGAGAGTGAGGAAGCAAACCCAGTATTACCGGTCGTCCGTGCTGACTTTCATAATACAGGAGGCTTTTCTGGAGAGATGTTTTCTCTTCTACCAAATGGTCCTTTGTCATTTTCTGTCAGAAGAGTAAGTCACACCTTGATAAGCACAAGTCACTTGAACAGTTTTTCTACATTATCAGCTATACAGAGGCCTCAGCCAAACTTAGCTTTGTTAATGCCATACATCCCATCTTCACCCATTTAAAACTATCCAATATTGTCAGCACATACTCATAAATATTTTAATAGAGTGAGGAAAATGTGGTTTGTCTTGATCAGCTGCCTAGAGTCTATTTTGATAGGAGAGCTTTGTGGAAGGCTGCTAACTAGACACAATCATTTTGTTGCTGAAGTGGTATCTAAGAGTCTGACAGTGATCTATTTCCCTCTCTTATAAGTCTGTCCATAACTTTACACTTACTTTTATATCTTCTGGCAAACATCTCTCAACTCGTTTTTCCTTTAATCTTTTCAAAATGAGTTCAAGTGTAGCTTCCTTGGTGGGCTTCTTCTCTTTCTGCACAACCCGCATCTCATCAACATTTTCTTCATCCTCTTGGTCAAGAGAGGAACCAAAGCTTTTTGGAAGAGTGTTACTTCGTGGACGGGTTTGAGGTATGAATTCTCCATCTGTGCTCCTCTGTTTTGCATCTGAAATGAGAGAAACTGCTCAATCCAAAGGCTGAAAAGAAGCAACTCAGTTCATTTAACTGCAAATAAGTAAATGAACAGTTTCCGCAGGCAAAGTTTCTCTTCTAATAAACTAAAACCAAAGCCACAAGAATAATTTGACTTTTATTTTTGAAGAGTTCAGAATCTAGAAATGAAACATTTTTACTGTCCTGTCCAATTTTACTGAATGACTTGTGTCATTTTAGTCACACAGATGATTTGTGTTTGTAGAAAACTAGAAACTGTAGCATCTCTTACCTTTTATTTGCTTTCTCAATTTGGTAAGTTCAGTCATCCATTTTAAAACTTTGGGATTGGCTGCAATATCACTATAGGAAGGCTGAAAAATATTACAAACAAACTACATTATATGAAAACACACACACTAAATCTTGTTAATAAATACCTTTCATAATTTGGTAATATTTATGACAGGAAGTGTGACTAGTGACATGGATACTACACTTAGTATCAGGTCAGATCTCAGTGACAACACTTGTGAAAATGAAACTGAAACAAGACATCACAAGTTGAACCAGAAAGTGGTAGGTGCTTCTGCCCCTCCATGTATCTCATCTTACATCCCTGTAGTCTCAAGGCATGAATGTCACTGTCTGCCTTTCTTTGGTGCCAAGCATTATGGCACATTTTCTAGTACTTCTGTTGCTCAGTTCACTTTGGCAGACAGCAGCACATAACAAAGGTACTCTCATTTGTAAACCCAGTAACTCAGTGATGAACTACAAGAAGTAGCTACCATGTAGTCCTTTATCCCAAGTAAAAGCAGAAGTGGCAACTCACCTTGCTGTTTTTCTCTTTTTCAAACTGTTCCTCAAATTGCTTTATTTTTTTCTGTAATTTCTTGACAAGCTGATAAGGTGTCTTGTCTTCCCTTTTGTCATCTTTTGAGCTAAAGGATGCTCTTCGTGTTCTGTATTAAACACATTTTTAAAGTGTTATTGAAATCATTACACGAGTGCAAACAACCTGTATATCTGAGTAGCAGATGACTAATTTCAATTTTCTTCTCAAGTTCATAATCCATTCTTTTCAGGTTTTCATTCAGAGCTGTTTACTTACTGAATCAAAATGCTTTCTCTGCTACCTTCAAAGTGTGACGTTACTTTACCCCTCTCTAATTTCAGTAACATAAAACCAGCATTTGAAATTCAAATGTAATAATGTACTTGTTAATTACATTATCGTTAAAACAGTTCAACTTTTTCTGGTGGCTATGTTACTTATCCAAGTTACTAGATACTCTTGAAGGGCACAGAATAAAGCTGAGGCTAGAGGCTGCCACTGCACAATCCTTGGTAATTAGACAGCTCCACTTAAAACTCTCTTAAGCAAGTTATTAGATACTTATCTAAAAACATCTACACCATCTGTTGCCTTACTAATATATTTCTAGAGTATGTGATTCTGGTCTTAAACCATCTTTTGCACTTGTTCAGCTCTTTGACATTTGCTGCTCCTGAAACACCTTTTTATTTCAAGACTGGCCATGAGAATTTTCTAGGACACTTATTACACAAGGTGTCTGAAAGATCCCTCAGCAGAAGTAGAGACAACGACATAGTTCAAGATATTAGAAGTACTAATCTAATAATCTACTAGTGTAGATCCTTATTAGTTTCAGAATGAGAACAGCTATTGCAATCAGTGCTTTTCTGCAGGTTAGCCTGTATCATTTTAACAGCAATTATCAACTATCTTCTGTAACTAACTGGAGAAAACCTTTCTGCATCAACACATTTTGTCAGATAATTGGAAACTCTAAACTTGTTTTGTTGTTTGTTTGGGTTTTTTTTTTTCCCATTTCAGATATTCTCATTTTTAAGAGATTACTTTTTCTTGTTCGCATGAAAACATAAAACATGTTATGCAAAACAAATCCCAACTTATGCAACATGAAAACAGACATTCATACTACTGGGTAAAGAAAAAAAACAAACAAGCCAACTTACATAAAATCATAGGCCAGCAGTCCAGTAAGGGAGTGGTAAACAAAGGATAAAATGCTGCCTTCAGTGCCATCAAAGCTGGTTGTCAGGAGCCCTGACCAGATGCCAGGGAATCTGTGCAAGGCTGCCCTATTTTTATACTCTTACTCTCAGCATCTGACAGCGGCCACTTTGAGAGACACGATACCACTCCAGATAGACCTCTGGTCTGATTCACTGTGGCAGTTTCCAGGCAGGCAGAACAGCCAAATGGCCATAAAATGCTATGTTTGACCTTGGTCTCCATTCACGTCATGAAAACCCGAGTTTCTTCAACAGCTGTATTTTCACACTGGCAGCACCATCTCCTGCCCCAAAACCCTTGCATTCCAGATACATACCTAACAAAAGAAAGTGCTTTGGATGAAGAATCTAATGTTTCTGGATCATGTAAGAAACGTTGGCTTTGCCCAAAATCCAAACTACGATGGGATAGTATTGGATGACAATCCTCTTCCAGTGGATGATTAGTCATCCTTCCAGCCTGTGGGGAAAGCTGAGCTTCTCCAGATTCACTGTCTTCCTGCCAAGACTTGAAAGCAGGAAACGGATCTAGAAGATAAAAAAGGGACACAAAATGGTATTTTTCTGTTAACAGAATTATAAACAAGATTGAAAAGGAAACAAAAAAAAAAATGTGTACCCAATGCTTAGTCTTGTATGCTATAAAGGATGTGTTGTTATACAAAAAGTAAATAAAAACATTAAAATACATCAGAAAGCTAATTCCGTCAACCATTGAAAGAAAAAGTGAAAATGAGGTATGCACACTAGGATCCCTTTTTCAAAGTGTATCTCGGGGACTATGCACTTCTGAACAGTTCAACAGTGTAAAAGAACCTTATTTACTTATCAGAAATCCAAAGTTAGAGGAATATATTCATTGTCCATTGCAATATTTTGCTATGGAAATAAATTTTCACACCTTACATGATACTTTGAAAGACTGTCCTCTTGGTTTTGAAGAAGATAAGCCTGACAATACCTCTTTAGGTACAATGCGCTCTTACTTAAGTCTTTTTAAAGAAGTGTTATTGGATTTTTAAGTTTAAATTCACCTTGACACCACTAAGAAAAAGAGATTTCTTAATTTGTGAAAGGTGATTTCTTTTGGGCAGGGGATTCCAAAACAATGAATTCTTTTTTAAAATCCCTATTAAAAAGTTAGTTGCTAATGTTCCTCACAATTCTCAGATATGGCTTTCTTGCTGTCTTAACAAAAAGCTGACATGGCCTTCCAAGTAATTGAAAATCCCACCCCCCTTTTCCTTTCAGAGAGTTGCCTACATTTTCCAGTTTAAATTAGAAATTCGAAAATTGGGTTCAAAGTGTGCAGCACAACAATAAAACCCACAGTCATCTTAAAAAAGTAACCCTTGTACCTGCTTTCCACTGTACATTTACTAAGTGTAATTGGGATTTTTTTTTAATCTATAATCTTGCCTGTTTACACAGTACAAGATAGAAGAAGGGGACTTTTTAGAAGGAAGTTTTTAAAAAATTGTAGATCAGAACATTCCCAAGATATAAGGGACAGCAGGTGAAGGGTTAATTAGAAAGCAAACCATAAACCATCAAAAGGCAGATAACTGAATGTATGGCGAACCATACTTACCCTCCCCTTCTCTCTGCAGATGCATTGTTTTGAAATCAATGAGGGGAAAAGTGATAGGGCATGGCGCTAATAAAATGAAAAAGAATGGCAAAAATACTAAAGTGAACACACAGCACAGTCAGAACAAACCATACATAACATGTAAAGCAGGAAGATACAGTACCAGGGAAAAACCTCCCATCTTTTGGGCCAGGCCCTGAGCACTCTCAGCTTCCAAGGGATTTCAGTGGCAGGTAAGGATGCTCAGTCCATACTGAACTGAGCTTTTTACTGAAAAGTTTACAAATAACTGACACAGGAGTAGTAAAGACTTATTACAATAGGAGTCTCAGGCATCCTCATGTTAACAAATGCAAGTTCTAAATACGCTTTTGCTCACAGCTTGTAAACAATAGAGATGGTGGTGATGTCCAAAAAGCAGGACAAATGCAGAAAAAATACTCAGAAACATAGATTAAATGACCTGTGTTTTTGCCTTAGGCCAGCAAGTTCACTTCCAATAACTCTGTTAGTTACAGGCATTTAAGTTTTCTGCTACATTTGCTTTAATAATCCAAATCTTGTCACAAAATTTGGACTAGTACAGATTTCTTTACCAAACCAAACTATTTCAGTGCAATGCCACAAGGACTTGCAGCTGCCTTGGAAGGCTGAGATCATAATAACCACTGTAAACAGGACTGAAGAACAGCCAAAGTTAAAATACTTTGCAATGAAATAACACCTCTTGCAAAATATCCTTACTTTACTACCAAGAAACTTATATTAGAAATTTAAATATGGATATGTTATTTCCTTTCAAGGTATGGATGATAAAGGTATTTGGGTAAGTAAAACCAAAGTAACTTTTTTGCGAGCAAATAAAACAAAATAATGAAAATGGAAGCCACAAACCTTATGAAAATACATGTTAAATCCGATTTACATAAATAGAGGATGCAACAAAATGTAATGTGCAAGTAAGCAATCCATGTAAATAAAACACTGAAAAGATAAGCAGAATTATTTTGTGGTATTTTTCATTTTGTTGGGTTTTTTTGTTGTCAAAATTTGCCATTTTGTTGGTTTTTGTATGTTTGTTTTTCCTTTGGATGCCTGCAAATGGACATATGACATGATATATGACATATGACATGACATACTCCAAGCATCCAGTGTGCTAGGGCTCAGGTAAGTCAACCAGCAAACGTTTTATAAACCTAAGTAAGCCAATAAAGTTGCAAACCTTATAATTTGTGAAAGGGTTAAAAGAGAAGTATGGATTCATGCAGGCAGTTCATTTGGAGTTCATTTGGAAAACAGTCAACACTGGTGACAAACATACAGTGTTATCACCACTTGAGCTCCAGGCTGAAGCTTTATGTGTTGACATGCTACAGCTATATCCTGCACCATTCAACTACACACATCCCAGGTATACTTCAGTAATTTTATAGTCATAATGCAGCAACCAGAAGTTCAGTGCAGTCCTTCCTCCTCACCAGTGCCTTACTAACATTTGACTGTGACTCTTAGAGGCACCTCAAAGAACAGCTGCCACTGAACAGCCTGCTCAATGTTAAAACCTTGACCCTGTGCAGTAAATCTGTAAAACTCTATCTTCTAAGTTGTGTTTGCAAGTTTCTGCAATTGGAAGCAAGCAACTTGTGACATTGTACCATCAATGACAGCTCACAGTATCTTACCAAACTATTCCCCTTGCATTTTTAAGGTGTGGTGATTCTGAATAACACCAGGCAGAAGAAACAAGATAAAAGGAATATGTAAAAAGAAAAGTACTTTGAAAGGAAGATACTAACAAGAGGGTTCTGCTCTGGTTACACTGGGGTTATGTTTTTTACACAAGTGAAACAAAAGTCCAAACAGTTATTATCAGACATTTGAGCAATAAAGTTCAATAAAGTCACAAGCTTAGGGGCTTGCTAAACCTGGAAGGCCATGAAGAATAAGGTCACAAACATCAGGAATCCTAAAAGAAAACTATGTTTCAAATATTTTGCTTTTCCTAAAATCCAAACAATGGAGGGAGAAAAGGCAGATAAATAACATCCATCTGCAGCTTTAACATTATTTGAAAATATAGAGCTGTTTCTAAGTTCTCCAATGATATGGAAGACAACACCTGACATTCCTGATGCTTAAAACAAATTAACCATCAGATTTTTTCAGAATAAACTGCTGTGTTTAGTAGTTTATTGATTTTAAGTTAAATTCAGCCAGTATTAGAACTTCAGTAGCTTATATTAAAAGAAAATAAAAATCAAGAACACAGTGTAAATATTAACTAAATAACATGATCAGATAAAGCATTTTTAAGGACCTGAATGAGACTCAGGGTCCTGGGATCCATGTAACTTTTAAGAAGTGTGGAACAAAACCAAAAAAAACCCAACCACCTCTAGTATGAAACTGAGGCTTTTTTTGTTTCTCTAGTTGCTCCATTTTTAATTTACATAAATTTTTAAGGTCTTTAATTAAGTTGCAGATAGCTCTGAAACAAGACAGGACCCATGCCATGACTTGGTCAACCTTATCATATGTGTGGGAACATATTATTCAGAAGGTACTGAAGAAAAAAAAGTGTGAGTTGTCTGTTGCTTCTATTTTGTCAAACGTTCTATGTATCATTAGCAGCCAAATATATTATGAGCTAGAGGATGAAAATTACCTTCCCATTTGTCACCATCAGATACATTCTTCAAATCTAAATGTGGTATTTGGACACCCAGAGCCTCCTCAGAAACATGAATGTTGCCATCCCCTGACACCTCTGAATCGGTATTTGCATTAAGATCACAAGTCTTGTTACTTGCATCCTGCATATAAATAAACACAACAATTTGATTATTATTTAGCAACTGAAAATAGTATAGGTATCTAGTCGCTGTCAGTTCCAGCACTTCTGGAAATTTTTCTGAGGGGAAAAAATAGTAATTAAAACCCCCCAACATTATTAATTCAAAGAACTACGAACAAGCTTCCCTCCCATCCCAAATAGTAATCAATTAATTGCATTACAAAACATTCCTTACATGAGATGAATAAATATCAGGCTGCTCTGCAGCCCAAAGTTTCTGTGAGTATGAGTCCTCTAGCAGAGGTTTTGCAAATCTTGCAGTAGGCCAACTAACAGAAGATTTTAAAAGCTAAATTTATTGGGGGTTTTTCATATCTGCATTTTATGTAAGTTCATAAGATGATGTGTATCTGTATATAAATGAAACCATAATCTTACCAGAAACATCTCTGAAGTTATTCTATCATTGCCACCAAGCAATGTATTATTTTGCCTAAAAAGAAAACACAGACCTAGTTATTTTAAATGCAAGTTCTTAACGGACAGCAAATACTAAACATTCTCTTCAAATTTTATTCTTACATATCCCTGTCTAGTTTTATCAGATATGAAATGTATTTCCTTAAAGTGGCAAGTAAAATTCTGGGGAGCAAATGTTATATTGCTTTGGCTTTGGCTTTTTCCTTCTCCCCCTCTGTTCTTCACACAAAATTTCAACCGAAGCATGTCAACAACAGGACTTGAGTCAAGCTGTCAACAAAAACAGCTCAGGCCCTTATTCTCAAACTAGGGGTACATATTTTAAAAGTCTACTGAACTCAAACTGAAAGTTCAATCAGTGCTGAACTCAAACTGCAAATGAACTTCAAGTCTTCTGACTAGTTATTTTTACCAGCATTAATTCTTCAATCATTAAGATCAATAAAATGTTACGTAAAACATAGCATTTCACTTTTCCTTATTCTATTTCTCTTGTAAAGAACACCAAGCTGTTCACAAAAACCCACAGTACATATTGTACAGGCTTGTACTTATTTTCTCTTTTAAGTACATGATGCTCCCCACCTTTTAGATCATCATGATAGAAAGGTAAATTCCATTTTACCTTCCCTATTTTCACATGTGAAAAGTTACTACATCCCGGTGTAGTTGAGGTGTCCCTGCCCATGGAAGGGAGGTTTTATGAGATGATCTCTAAGATCCCATCCAGCCTAAGCCATTCTATGACACATGTGGAGCTTCACCTTCCTGGTGTCATATTGTGTTGTCACAAATCACCAGTTTGTTACACTTACTTTCTGAAGCTAAACTTACACTTTCTGCCATGTAAGTGACAAAAGAAAAATACATACCTTTTGCTATTATTTTCTCCATCAACATCTGCATCTTCATCACATGGTTCCAATAATATGTCTGCAGTCTGCTGGCAAAAAATGTACATTTAGAGAGGTTTGGGAATGGCACTCTCAGCTGAAAACATTTCTGTAGTCATCTCTGACCACAGAAACCACTCAAAAACTAAAAGGACAGCTTACTGTTTTCGGTAGGAATCATACTTTTTAACCATGCAGTATTTTTACATCTAAAATAATGCCAGTAACCTGGTATCTTAATCACTAGAAAACAGTCTTTCCACCTGCAGACATATTTTTTTTTATTATTCCTTTAAATATTACCTCTAACAGTTCTACTGAAAAATGTCAATCCCAGCATCAGGTTTGTTGTTCGACTAAAAACAGTAAATGTATCCTAGTTTTGAACATCAAGAGTTGGATGCTTCACTTCATATACACTGAGCACAAGTCTGACAGACTGTCTAAAAGGAGCTACTAATCCCCGTTACTAAAAAAAGCAGCAACAGAAGTGGAAAGGGATGAAGAAATGCTGGCATTTCTGTGACACCATCTCACAAAACAAGTTCAGATGAACACGTCACCATTTTGGTCAGTAAAAGCTGGCATGGGAAAATGGACTCCTTTAAGCATTTACAGCAAAGCTCAGGTACTTGATCTTCAAAATGTGTCTTATTTGCAGATCATAAGAAATTTGGAATATAAACTATGAAATTTAAAAATAACATCAGATCTGGTTTCAGACTTCAAGTATTTTTCACAAGTGATCTTTAAAATATTGGAATATAAAATGAAGTTACCTGGAGAGATCAAATATACCTAACAGTTGCCAGTTTTACACTGCTAATAGTAATATTCACCTTTATCAGACACCTGTATCTGTTATTCTGTTTACACAATATCAGTCCTCAAGTCAAATTCCAATTCAGGGAAACAATTTTTAATTACAGTGCATCTGTCACACTCCAGCAGTCAATTTCCAGGCTGGAGATGAGCTGTGCAAGTCTTACATAGTCACACTTATTGTAGCCCTGGAAACAGCTGCTTCTGTTTCCATTTCAGACCCAAAGGAGAGCTCATATGCACATCTCAGTTCCTACAGCCCTGCTTGTCCCTCTCAAACTCCTTTTGTGCAGAACAATCAGTTTATCCTCCTGTAACATCTCCTCAAAAGACACAACTCCCCAGTAACATATGAAATAGCATATGAACAAGAAGGGAGAAACTAACATTGAAAAAACAAAACTTCACCCCAGAATGCCACCTTACTACTGATATCAAAGCAGAGAAATGTATCAAAAAGGAAGAAAGGCCATGAACAGCATCAATATGAGAACAAAAGTGCATCTACACATGTCCATGCACCCACAGGAGTCACGTTCCCCTGGATCTTAGCATGGTACCATACTTTGGACTCCAAAGAGCACATACTTGGTAAGAAGTGTAATTCACATTTCTCATCTGTTCTTTGAAACCATCAGAACTGCATAAAATGTGTAGAAACACCACCAATTTGTGATTTTTTTTTTCTCCATCTGCATTTGTATTTTCTACAGTTTGATTTCTAAAGCTACTTTAGTTAGGATGTCATGAACTGCTAGGAATTAACATGAGAAATTCACTCTGCTTCTTTTGGAGGCTTTCCTTGTCTGAAAACCTGAAACAAATACTACGAATTAACAGTTACAACAACCAAAGACTGCAGAAATATAGCAGAAACCTGGAATCTACCCTGTATGTTCTGCAGCGTTCTTGTAAAATTCAGGTGAATGCTAATTGCAACACCATGTTTAGTGCATTTTGTGCTATAGGATAACAATCTAATATTTTCTAGTGACAAGCTTTAGCACTAATGCATCGGGAAGGAACCTGGACAATCAATACATTCTGTGAAGTTCTAGTTTACAGAATGGGATTCTAAAACAATATGCTAAGTTTAGCAGGAACAATTGAAAAATTTGGCTTGTTAGGTCATTCAAAAGGGTCACTGGGGATCCATGAAAGCCAATAGAAGACCAGAAGAAGAATACATTACAATAGCAAAAAGCACGATGGCAACATTTTGTTTTAATAAAGACACAGATTCCAGACAAGACTCGGTGTTCCACTTTGCTAAAGCATTAATTTCTTTCAAGTTTACAGACCCATTAAATTCTTCTAGTTAAGTCTACTAACAATAGGTTTGCTTATCTAGTTATCTCTCAGGAAACCCTCAGAAAGATTTATGGACTCAGGCAAGAAGCTGAAAATCACTGTAGAAAGTTCTCTACACAGGTACAGCAAAACTCTCCACCCACAAAGTTCTTCCTTTAGATTAATGTCAACAAAAGTGTTACCAAATAAGGAACTACAGATTTGACTTCTTTGTAAGAAGAGTTTGACAGCTGCTTATGTGCTATTACATACCTCTGTATGAAACTATGTTCTCTTGCATATTACTGTTAGATTTGATTTCATTTTTGTTAGCACATATTTCACAGCATTGCTTGATCACATTAAGGTACCTCTGCTGATATAGGTCAGGCCATTGTTACAAATTCAGGCTACACATACTACAGACTTTCATGTTTGAGTGCAGGTGAAGCTCTAACTGCAGCTCAAAGCACAGCCAAGGCATGTTTGCTGTAGAGGGTGAACAATCACTTCAATGTTTACAGTTATAATTCTGGGCTCCCATTCGAACTGCACACAGTACTTGCTTCTTTCAGTGACACAAAGCTGTTCGATTCAAACATAACATATAAAAGACAGCCAAAATTACATCTATGGCATTTAATTATCCTACAGTTTGTATTTACATTTTCAGTTGCTTTCCAAATTTTAACAGCAACTTCAAGTATCATTTACATTGTATTTTCTGAGCAAAACAGTTTTTTAAAAATAGAACTAATTATTTTACTTTCACAAGCATGTCAGGATCACAGCCTAATGTATGCTCATCCAAGACTCCAGGCAGACTTTTCTGCTTTGGAATACAAATGATCAATCTTGATATTTTTCAAGTGGACAATATTAAGTGCTGAACCTCTTTAGGAGGTCACATCTGATTTCTTTCATCTTCGTTTTGCTGAACACCTCAAGTGGAAGAATCTTAAATGTACATATCAGTATGAAGGGACGTGAGCTTTCAGCACAGCAAAGACAAATATCTAACCAAAGAGCTCCAAGAAGAAGTAACAGAACCTCTTCAACTAGAAAGCCTATGAAGATGGGTTGAGAAGAACAAGACATCTAACGCCTACCACAGAAGGAACTGAAAACACTGGAAAAGGTTGGAATTAGCCAATTGCAAACCCACAGCTTCCTACCACAAGTATAGTCAAGAGGCTGCAGAGTCCCAGGGTGACTGCTACCACTACCCTTTCTTGACCCAGTAAAAGGTGTGGCCAAGGGGGGGCTCTGCTACAATCACAGCTCTAGATCTTCTGCTCCTCAAGAAGCAATTATTCTTACAGATGCTATTCTAACTGGTGCTATACATGCTGACACCAACTTACCTGAGCAGAAGGAAGGGCTGGTACCTGCGAAAGACCAATAGAAAAACATTAGTTGGGGTCCAAACAAGTTGCACCAATGTACACAAGTTTTGTGTGCACAGCAGAGAAGCAATTAACAGCACAGAACCACAGCACCTTGTAAGGCTACATCCGAGTTATTAATAAAGCTTGGAACTCTAAATCACTTTGCTCAAGTTACAGCAATTTATGATTTTCATACACACGAGTCTTCTCTCACCTGAACGTTTTCTTCTTCCTCAGTTACAGTATCTCCTTTCATAGCTTCACTGTCTATGTCAGTGCAAACCAAAACTTCAGAGCAGTCTCTTGTATTCTCACTGCTACCAGTGTCATTATCTTCAATAACATCATTCCTAAAGAGATCAGGAAGACTTTAGCAAACTGTTGTTCCACCTTTAAAAACACATCATATTTGTTTATTTAAAAAATACCAAACTTCAGGGCTGTTTTGTTTTTACAGCAAAATCATTCTGACCAAAGAACCTGTATTAGCTACATTTCCTATCACCTGTAGGTAAATTAAATTATTTATGTAGTTTTTATATACTTCTGAGGTTTTCTATATGACAGACACATTAAAATGTATGTATTTTACTTTTGTTTTAAGGGTCAGGAATAAATATCCCAGTTACTGTGCTGACCTAAAGAATAAAAGCACCAACAGCCAGAAGCAATGACATACTGAAACTACTGAGACTCGGTTGAAGTTGCTGTGGCAATACCCTTCTCAGTACTGAAGCCAGACAGTTTATAGCTACCATCACTATTCCTCTCCAGTGACCAATCCCATTATTTCTAACATTTAATCTTCCTAGAATTCAACTTAAGGCTTTTAACACAGTACAACCAGATTAAAACTAACTGACACCGTATTTACATCCACATATCCTTTAAATTACACCATCCCTGTTACCACGTGATTCTGTAATTCATCACAAGCCTTTGATTGCCTTCCCTTCCTTTTCCTTGCCCACAAAGTATTCCAAACTCCTTTAATATATATGGATACTAAACAGGATGGTTCAGAAATTAACATTTTCACTCTTTTTCTTAATTCTGGCAATTATTTTAAGTTAGTTCTAAGAAATATGGACTGGATCCCTTCAGTTTTCAGTTTTCTTGAACTGTGTATTTGCTTTGTGCATAGTCTGTGGATTGTGCTGCTTTGAAGGACCCAGGCGACCTCTTTCCTGAACACTATCAAGTATCCTCTACCACAGTTAATCCACAGCCAAATGATGATCAGAAGCATTTGAAACAGACACTGTGCCAGAAAAGTATATTGGTTTCAAACCTGCAGTGGTGGTACATTTAGCCAACACTTCTGTGAAGCCAGCCAGCCATTTATGCTGTAACTGGGGGAATTCAGCTACAACAGGTCCTTCAGGCAATTACCCACTTACTTATAAATTACTTCAAAGGCATTAAATCTCTGACACTAAAACCTCAGTTTTAATTGATCATTACCAGAAATTACTATTACTTTTATTATTAACCACTCACTTTAGCTCGACCTCGTGTCACAGATAACACTTCTAAAAGCAGCAAAGACTGAACAATTTAGAAACCAGCATTTGAGTCTCTGGATACTTTACATATTTCAGGCTCTGAGCAA
Organism: Corythornis vintsioides; assembly: GCA_025447755.1. Classification (NCBI taxonomy): domain Eukaryota; kingdom Metazoa; phylum Chordata; class Aves; order Coraciiformes; family Alcedinidae; genus Corythornis; species Corythornis vintsioides. The sequence continues at coordinate 13,547 of JAOEGS010011964.1, read as the reverse complement.
CAAAGGAATTTAGGTACTGAAGTCCTACTTAACTACACAGTTTTTGAGTTTGGATAGTAATCATTACTATTTATTTTTAATAAAGCACAAAAAAATTACCAGCTTTTCAACACTGCCATGGAGATCACTACACTCAGAACACGGCAAGATTTACAATTAAAAAAAAAAAAAAAAAAAAAAAAGCTGATCAAATGAGGCTGGAATTCTAAGTAAACAGACTCACAGTGCTTGTTCTACCCAATTTTAGTTGTTTCACTGACACTGACAGCCAGAGCAGTAAAATAGCTACAGTCATGTAGGAAGGTAGGGTAAAGAAACTGAAACAGCATGCACAATAGCCTTCATATGGTAAAATGGTGTCATAAGTAATATCAGCAAAACAAATTTTGGTTAGATATCAGAAAGAATTTCTTCACAGAGAGGGTGGTTAGGCATTGGAAGGGGCCGCCCAGGGAGGTGGTGGAGTCTCCATTCCTGGAGGTGTTTAAGAATCACATAGATGTGGTGCTGGGGGACATGGTTTAGGGACACTGGCAGTGTAGGGTTAATGGCTGGACTTGATGATCTTGAAGGTCTCTTCCAGCCAAATCATTCTATGATTCTATGATAAGAATGAAAGCACTTGGGTAAACATAAGTTCTTGTGCTACCTGCAAAGAATTCAGCAGTGAAGCACTTAGAACTAAAAATGTTGTGAAGTATAAGATCAATTTGAAATACTTGCCTCAAGAGCTACTGATTACTGGCAACAGATGGAAGTTGATTTGGTTTAAAATAGGAGATAAACTGAAGTTAGTAGCAGAACTTACAATTTTGTATTGAAGAAGGGGATAAGGGTAGCTTGTTTTGGAAGTATGATGATAAGCAACCCTATAGAATTCATTATAGATAGGACAAAATCTTACTGGTTGTTAGATCCTTCCTCATCCCCACTGGGATTTTTTGCTTCACTGTTACAGCCCAGTCTGTGCTGCTGTAGATGATTAAGATCATTATCCAAGCTGCTCTGCAGGTCAAAAAGGTGCTGCTCCACAGCTGCTCGAATTGTTCTTTCTAATATGCTAAAAAGAAAAGAGAAAATTCATATTAAGAACTCTCCTTTGCATTGATCAACTATGCAGAAAGGCAGAAATAAAATTTACACACAACGGGAGTCTTTGATGACAAGCACTTCAAGGCAAAAAGAGACTAACTTTTCCCAAAAGGCAGTGGAAATTACTGTGCCCACTATCTTTTATTTCATAAGATTTACATAAAGTATTACAAAGTCTATTAACAGTATTTAATGAACAATCAACACATGAAAATGACTAAGTTATTTTTTAATAACCATACATAAAAGACTTATATGAGCCTAATATATTAACATGACAGTAAAATCCTGTGTCTATAACAGGTCAGCCAACCCTGCAGCAGGTACCATTTCAGCACAGCTGGCTGTAACCTCCTCTGAACTGGGCTCTAATCTTAAAAGCAGAGAGCCAACAAACAGCAGAGACAATGAGCAACTACCTGATGAAGGGCACAAGATATACCCAAAGATACATCACAAACAGAACAGCATTCTTTAAAAACAGACTAATCTTGAGCAGCTCACCCAAAATAGACTATGTAGCTTATAGAAAAATACTCCTGAAGAATCTTAAGCTACCTTGTTTTTAACTCTGGAATTGGCCATCTATTTTTCCTCCATATTTGCACACAGGATTTCACTGAACTGTACTCAGTATTAACAACTAGAAGCAGTGCTAAAAACACATGAATGCTATTATACAATACCAGGTTGGAAGAGATCTCAAGGATCATCTGGTCCAACCTTTTAAGGTAAACTATATATTTTGTTGTTTGGTTTTGTTTTTTAATGAGATGGCCCAGCATCCTGTCAAGCTGGGTCTTAAATCTGTCCAGAGTAGGAGAACTGAGAATCCACCACTCCCCTTGGAAGATTATCCCAATGTCTAATTGTTCTCATGGTGAAATATTTTCTTCTGAAGTCAAATCAGAATCTCTCCAGGAGTAACTTGTACCCATTACCCCTTGTCTTTTCCATGGGACTCCTTGTAAAAAGGCAGCCTCCATCTTCTTGGCAGACACCTTATATGTGCTGGTACATGGTGATAAGGTCTCCCCTAAGTCTTCTCAAGGCTGAACAAACACAACTCTCAGCCTTATCCTCATATAGCAGCTCTTTCAGTTCTCTGATCAGAAGCCCATGTATCAGGAATGTAGGGGACTGTGTTTGGTGTGGTGTTTTGGGTTTGTTTTTCTGGTTTTTTTTTTGTTTTTTTGGTTTTTTTTGGTTGTTTGGGGGTTTTTTTAGGTATGGTTGTACTCAGTGATCTAGGAGGTCCTTTCAACCATAATTATTCTGTGATTCTGTATCTAAGTATAAACCCCAACAGGCTTGGAATCTAGATTCTACCATACTGTGCTCTCATGCTTTTGCAGACAACAACACTGATAGACATTAGGCTTTTTCAGCATTAGCATTAAATGTCATCAGTTAAATACTTCACACTAGAATACACTCACTCATAACTGTCACCAAACCTATTGCATTTCTTTTTCCAGGCATATCTTCTATGCATGTTCTAGTAACAGCACAACTTAAACATGTATTTTAATGTAACTTACTCTGCAGAGGCTGGCAAGATACTTATAGGAGAGATATGAGCACTGCAACAAAGAAGAAGTAAGTTAATGTCATGAAAAAGATCATTACACTAAATAAAAATCTAGAATTCAACCAAAAGCAACTTGGAAAATACCTGAAGACCACATGTACTGTGGTTAAAAGTAGAATATATATGTAAAGAAAACACTGATTTGCAGTCCTTTATTATTGAGATGAATAAAGCTTAAAGAATGTCATCACAAGACAGAAAATGGTAAAAGCAGCAATGCAGATTTCTGTCTCTCAAGAGTCAATACTTGGTATATTATGAAGCTATAAGCTCTCAGATGTATGGTCTTTCCCATGGGAAATACTAATCACCAAGTCTCCAAACATTTCCTGACACCTTGCTTAAGAATGCAGATTTTAACCTTGCTGCCTAAAGCAAATTCCAAATTACCCTTTTCCTCCACGGCTGCAATTCACAGAGCCTCTTGCCTGCCTGCCAGACTGTTGCATAATTTGTTTCTGCAATGTTCAACAGATCTGCAGCAGTCTCCGTGGACAGCCACATTGTGTGAGCACGGCAGGTACCTTCCAGAGGGTTTCAGACTCTCCCAGCACAAGGTACTTCAGCCTGGAATGTTCAACTCTTGGAGGGGGGGGAGTGTGGAAGAGTAGAAATCAGTGTAAGGAACCGAAGTTCCAGTAAGTTAACTCATGGGTATGCTGTCCCTCCACAGTTTTCCATTAACACAATGGTTTTCTCATTATAAAGAGAATACTGCAGTTTTAGACAAACTGAAGGTAAATATACTAAGAATTAAACAAAAGAAGAAAACTAAATGGTAATGAGCTGCAACTTGAATGTCTTGTTCAGGAAAAAAAATACTACCTTCATTTCAAGGAGGGACAAATTCTTTTTCTTGTTATTATATATAATTAAGCTCAAAAAAGGAAGAAGAAAAAACAAAGGCAGTCTATCATGCAAAAACACTGTTGGCAGCCAACACAGATTTTAAATATTCTTTTCATTAATGCACAAAGTAAATCTTGAAATACAAGGGAGCTTACCACTCCACTGGAGAGCTGAACAGGTACTACCTCTGAAACACAGTTTTGACTAATATAAATCTGGCTTGAGCTAAAAAAAAAAAAGGTAAACAGTCCCTCTGCTTACCCAAGTATAACTTTAATACAAAGGTTATCTTGGTTAGACTTTATCAAGTTTAGTAGTAGTTTCATTACAAGAGGTAACTGACCACCTCAAGCAGACTTTTTTTCCCCATAGTAGATGAAACACAAGCAATAAAGGACTTTCAATTAAACACTAACTGATAAGAAAAGCTTTGCTCTTTTGCCTTAGACAACTTGTACTGAGCCAATAGAAGAATGCACTGTATTTTAAACACCACCAAGTTAACAACTGCACAAGCATGTTCTCACACAAGTTTTGTTTGTTTCTTTTTAAATAGAAACCGGATTTTTTAAAAAAATCAAGCTCACTTCATGATTTATGTTTGTTTGCCTAGGTGAAAAACCAAAGCAGATCTATTCCAAAGGTTTTGACAGAACAAAATATTTCTTAAAAACCTTCCGTCACATAGCTCTGTAAACTCAAACACTTGCTGCAGAAGCCAGATCCTGCAGCCACCAATTTCAAAGCTGCTGAATGGAACAACTGAGGGTAAACACACTGGAATTTTGTTTGGTTTTCCTTCAAACAAAGAAATGGTAAGAAAAACTTTACAGCTTCAGATACTTATATTTCACTGATCTTTCTGTGCACAGTTCAGCATAGCCCTAACTACTTATACAAAGTATAAATTCTCTGATAAACAATTTTTGTTTTCAGAATACTAGAAACAAAACAGACATGAAGCTGTGAATAAATTCAGTTTCATGAACAAGATGAGTATGAGCAAGAATCTCTGAGAAAAAAAACAAAACAAAAAACAGAAAATTTCAAAACACAAAAAGTGTAGTTTTAAGCATCTGATCTCCGTAGTTTTAGTAAATGCTATATAAGCTGCATTATAAAAGGTATGCTGCCTTTCCAAAAGTAGTAATGCATAGGTGTGCAAGTGAAATTGTTTTACTATTAGAGCAGTCACTCCTAGACTGAAGAGGGGAAGGCAATCGGAGCACAGAATACTGCAACGCTCAGGTTGTATAAAGAGAGCAAAATAAATTCAGTCAAGGGCACAAGTACAAACACTATTTATAGTAAAGTGTGATGGCCTGGAATCCTTAGATTCTAGCTTTCAGATAACGAGGAACTGTGGCAAAAGTGGAGAGAATCAAACTCATCTCCAAAGAATCCGAAAGATTTCAGACACGGTTCACAACAAAATTTTCCATCTCACTGCATAACCTTCAGCCCCCAGCACAGTGTCCACCAGGGCTTGCAAGAAACACCTCGAGGTGCACTAGAGGTACCCGGCAAAGGATGTGCATAAATCAGCAGTATTACAAAGCCTGAAGAATCCTCTTACTACACAATAGCTTACATCTTCAACTAATCACTTTAGTAATTGAGCGCTTTTGGAAAGAAATGTGTCAACAGCCCTTAGCTGAAAATACAGCACAACTTCCCAATCCATGTAGCAGAGTTCAAGGATACTTTTTAAAAGCTGTAATTTACAGTGCTACAGAGAGCTGAACGCAGCATGACACAGCAAGACACAGAAAGGTAAACATCTTTGTTTCATAATGCTAACCCTCTCCCGAGAATCCCTTTCACACTGTCTCCCTACCCATAAAAAGTCCTGGTAACAACACAGCTTGAAATAGAAAAAATAATTAACTAGAGATAAAACATTTCAAAGTTTTTCTTGGTAATTTACTGACTGTACACAGATTCTATTTCTCTTTTAAAAATAAACAAATAAAAATCATTTGTGACATTATTTCCTTTCACAACATACCCAAAATACATTTCATCTCACAGAATTCTAAAGTTAAAAAGTCTTTCTTACAATCATATCAAAGCAACATTTCCCCTTCCATAGAATTACCTGTGCAGCAGAACTTTACAGGCCATTCTGATAATTTTTGCTATCCCAAATGAGCACTTCATGTAGAAGTATTTCATCTGAAAGCCAGGAAAGCGTGATGTTGGCTGCTGGCTGTGCATAGTGCTCCCTGGGATTCGATGGCTGCCTCCAGCCTGTACTTCTAGAGTGCTGCACTAGAGCCTGCAGTCTAAATAGAAATAGACTGCAACATGAGGTCACTCCTGACAATAAGCTGCCCAATCAACACTTGAAAGCTTTCCTAACATGTTTTTCACTGATTTTCTGGGATACAAGCAGGGACAAGTATATGGATGTTAAAGAATGAGCTAAATAATAGTAATAATATATTTTATAGCAATTCAGACAGTTGTTATATTTGGTCAACCTCACAATATATGCATTTCACCTCGTTTTCTGGCTGTTAAATCTGATCAGAGCTAATTAAAAAAAGGATTAATAAAAACATCACACAAGCAGTAAAGATGTTATCCTTTTAATTGAATTTAACAGAGAGAAAGCAAACTGTTTACAGAACTTGCTACTTGTAGTTTTTCAGCTTTTTGTACATATGATTTTTAAAAGCCCGAAGAACATAGCAAGTTTTTATATTCGGCTTCTAATGTTAAGCAAAAAGTAAAGCAAATACTGCTCAGCAGAGCAGTGATGAAAAAATCTGAAATATGACAGCAAAGGATTCTAAAGTGATTATTTCAACAGCTTGTCTTAGAAGTCAGCTGCAATGCTGAGTCAGTAATTCCTTCCTCTAAGTCAGGACAGCAAAACAGAAAGAGTGGTGAGAAGGCTTCCTTCCCATAAGGAGAATACGATGTTTCCTTCACACACACACTATCATCTATGTGCAACAAATGCTCCCTGAATGAGTCACAAGCTTAAAGATCATTCAACAGGTTTATTTCAAATGCCATTTTCAAGCAGTCACTAAATCAAACTGCATTAATGGTTTTCTACATTCACACCAGCTCTCTCTAACCCACATGAACACTACACGGTGCATGAAGCTCACAAAAACCAACACAATGAGTACAGAAAAAAGGCAGTGAGCAAAATTCAGAGCAAGTTACAGCCCAAATAATTGGAATCCCATCAACATATTTTTTAAGGTGCAGAACATGCAGCCTCAGCCTTCTACCCCTTCTCTGCACAGAGACCAAAATATGCAGATAAATTGGATCCCAGAATCTGACAACAGCAGAGGCAACAAAACTACTTGTTAAGGAACTGCAAGAATCATGTCTAAGATCAACTTCTCCACCTCCCCTTTCTAAGCTGCTGCAGGCTCTGTGTCAAAATAAACATCCCAATAAACCTACATGAACATCTGGGGTTTTTTTATTATTAACACCATGAAACTAAGTCAAAAAAGACCATTAAATGTATACTATGAAAAAGCCTTTAAGTTTGGGGAAGTGTTTACAATACATATAGCGGTTAAAAGTTTAATAAACCACAGAATCATGGAATAGTTTAGGTTAGAAAAAATCATCAAGTCCATTCTCTCTTTCACTGCATTTTTTTCCCTTGTAGTTCTTCTGGTTTTACAGTAAAAATTCTCTTTCTTCTTCTACATGATTCCTCTTTATCCATCCCCACAAATTATGTAAAATGTCAACCATAATTAATGCCTATTAACTTTAATTAACCCTAAACAATGAGTAAAAATGTTTTTCTCTTCAGGCTATCAAGTTTAAACTCCCAAACACTTTTGAGTTTGTGACTAGTTCTGTGCTTACATGCTCCACAAGCAACTAAATAAATACCAGTGAGAGTTAAACTGCTTTAGAACTTTCATTGGAAAAAGGAGCACTTTTGTAGAAATTCCAACTACAGCAATGTGTTGGGTTTTTTTTCTTTTTCTTAAACTAAAATTTAACAGCTCCATTGCTGGCAAGGATAATTAACTATTAAAATATAATTTAAATTACAGAAGAGAATTATGTTTCTCTCATTATTTTTGATTTTACAAATTCTTGTAATTATGTAGAAGGAAGTGAGCAGCCAAGCAGACTGCAACCAAAAATCCACATTCTTCAGACTACTCAGCTCTAGGCAGCAAATTTACTTGTAATTTGCCCTGTATTTTTTTTGCTTTTGGTCACATTTTTATTATAGATTCTTCCTCATCCCTCCCTACAAGTTCTTACATGTGATGCCCAAACCAAACATGTGCTGCAGCTGGGAAGAGGTAAAATTCACTAGCTGCAAAATGTAAACTCTAGGTACAACTAAAGAAGACTTTAAAATAAAACTTTGTGTTCTACAGGCAAGTAAAATATAAACCTGCATATTACAGGCAAACATAAATAAGCTCTCAAATGAAAGTTCAAGTTTATGCAGCTCCTTTTAATTAAAAGCTGATTCCCACTCCAATACTCCTGTATTACATGTTATAGCTTCTAAGCTTGCTCACAAATCTCTCCCAGCAGAGCTTACCCAAACAGATCCCTCAGGCAGGTAACACAGGTCTCTCCAGTTTCAGCAACTATTAAACCCATTTGGGGAACGTGAGACCTTGGCTCTCTAAGCATTTTTCCAATATTTTTTTTTCCTTCCTAAAAGGCAGGTAACAAATTAAGCCTTAATGTATCCATAGGTGCCAGTAATGTCACCCTACAGTGATGTAACAAAGAAACATCCACCTCCAAGATAGTTAATTTGCAAAACTTAACTGAAGAAAGCTCTTTCAGATGCTTTACAAATATATTAGCAAGTCAACTTCACAAAACAGAGTATCCAGAATCTCCAACTCCATGAGACTCTCAAATCAAGGGTTTTTTTTTTGGCAAGCAACCCATTCACAAAGTTTCAAATGTCATCTTTGAATTGTTCTAAGTTTCCTCCACATAGCTCCTACTAAAGGCCTTCCTAGAACCTCTACATTCCAACCTATATCCCACTTGCTCTCCACCATCCTTTTGGTCATATATACTTGCTCTTCATCTCTGGTGTTTTCTGTGCCTAGCATGTTTTCAGGAAGTAAATGCATCTACAGTCTTCATTACAATTGGTCATGAAATATATTCCACTGGAGCGAAATAAGAAAGTACTTTTGTCATTTAATACTTGACCAAACTGAATATATATAAAATATATCTAAACAAAACAATTCTCACAGGTTTAGAAAAACAATTAGGCTCATGCAAGGACACATCTCTGTTCAGTAGCACAACCAGAAAACAGGCCTAGGATTTCCCACTGAAAGGGAGCAGTGGAAAGATGGTACAGAATGGGCTTGTATCTACCAACACTGATTCTTTTTATATTTCTGCTACAAAATCTGTATTTTATCCCTTTTACAGTTTCACTTAAATAAGCCCTTTTTTCATTTCCCTGCATAAATCTCCATAGTTAATCCAATTTGAGTTCCACAGGAATCCCTCTGCTGAATTTGGAAACAGTTATTTTATCCCATATTTGACTACTACAAGAACTGCACCTACTCCTAGAGCTTCAGTTTGGAGACAGCACCACTTGCCTCAAAAGCCCGACAACTCTCAGACAGAACAGATGATACTCCAAACTAACTCCAAACTGCAAGTCCAAAAAAAAGTTACCTTGTTGATGCTGCAACACTCTTGGAATCTGAGACACTCTCTGTCATATCTAGATGCACCACAGCTGGCCTTTCAACAGGTTTCTCTGTGCCATCTTCTGGAATTTCTTCAGACTGCTCAAGCTTTACATCTTCTTCCTCTTCCAGGAGATCATTGATCTAAAAAAGATTGAATCCTAGTTAATGGCTTGAAAAGGTCTTTTAAGAGGTCCAGGGAATTAAGGGTGTGAGAGGTATAAATAGAACATGTGGAAGAACATTTTTCTATTTTAGAAAAACAGTCACAGTAGACCTGTTTTGCTGTGAAACCATACACACCACACCATTACCAAGCTACATGACCCTTCTGAAACACTGGACAAACACTGCACCCTTGATGCAGTAAATGAACATAAGCAGCATCAAGAAACTACAAAATCCCAGCTGCTCTGAAGTCACACTTAGTTCCTGTACACATAAAACTGATCATTCTCCTCTGTTCCATGGGCAGCATTTCAAACCCTTCTATGGAAGGCAATATACAAGGCTAAGAATCCAAACTTTCAAGTACCGTATTTCTGAATGCTTATAAGGGCGAATGTAAAAGCAAGAGCACTGATAAGTTTCTGTGAAGCCTCTTGTCTGTTTTTGTTTCCAAGCACATGTTTTTGTTGAAGCAGTAAAATACAGCCAATTAAAAAAGTAAACAATACAGACAACTGACAATACAGCCACCTTCATTTTTTAAAAAGCAACTATGTATAAAACACACAAAGGTAAACACAAGTGATTCTGTTTGAATCATAAAGCCCCTCTGTGGTAGTTACTGATCTCTCAGACTTACAAGAGATCTCCTGAACCTGAAAACTTCAAGAGTTAAAAAGTAGCAGCAGCAGCCCAAGAAAATTTGCTTTACATCTATTGGTATAAAACAAACCCACTGAATTAAAATATTGAAACTTTTGAAGTTTAAGATTATGCAGAAGGCAAAGATGAGTTTAGTTTTTAAAGGGTTGTGATGTGTTACATGGCACTGCATTCAGAGCAAAAACAGTATTCATCCCTGATTTTCCTCTGCAATTGCAAGAGGATCTGCCAGTGAAGCAAGGACAAGCTCCTGCACAGTCAGCTGCCAGCAGGGCTGTGACCAAGTGGGGACAGTGGCCCATCTGGACTCCCTCTGCACCAGCCTATGAGGGAGCAGGACCCAGCAGAAGTGCACTGTTGACATCTGGTGGAGACACCACGAAATTAAAGGGACACCCACAAGGCCTCAAACTGGGGGGAAAACGAAACAAAAAAACCCAAACCACACACCACACAGACAGTCATGCTTGGGAAAACCTCTTACTCAAATGTATCCTGACCCACAAACAAGTAGGTAAATTTAAAGCATGAGAGTATAGATCAACCATATTTTAAAGAACAGTCATCCCAGCCTAAGACAACAGCCCACAGCTCCTGGTTGCAGGAGTTACAGCCCAGTTTTAAGAGCTTCCTGCATGCAGGAAATTCTCAGCACTGGACACATTCCTGCAAAGCTGCAGCAGGTTGCTGGAGGAGCTAAGAGAGCAGATGCTGCTCCATCCAGAACATGCTGCCCACACTTGGCAGACCAGACCAATGGGTGAGGTGTCTACTGCAGTGAGGAAGAAACAACCAGCTGCCCTAGTACTTGCGTTACATGTCTTGCTAGAGGAGGGGTTTGTGGGATAGTTAAGCTTCAAAAAATCAGTACTTTTTGTTAGCTTCCTTAGCAACTGTTTATTATTTACCCTTTTTCCTCTTAAAAAAAAAAAAAAAATTACTTCTATTTCCCTGACAGCTTTTCACCATTATTTATCCCAGCATGACATGGTATTTACTTCATTAAGTTAATTTTTTTTTTTGTGAGGAAAGGCGTAGGAGTTGTAACAGTAGTTCACTGATACCATCATTCCCATGGACAGGTGGATCTGGCAGTCATGACCATTCAATGCCAGGACACAAGACTATTTCTATTCTGCTCAACTTCATTCCTCTAATTTCAACACTCTTCCCCACTAACATCAAGATGGTATTTTGAAGTCTTAGGATCAGAAACATCACTCAAAAACTCTGGCACAGGGAACCACCAGTGAGAACATCATCAAGTGGAGGGTGAGACGCTGCCCATTTCTGTAAGATACACCTAGAAGTATCATTGAAAACTACCAACAACAGCAGGGTTCTCTATTTGCTTTACATACTTCTCCTTTACTAAAAAGGCAGTTCAAAGCTATACTGTTTATATAGCATAACAGTGGCAGGATATCATTGTTGGTTTAGTTCTTACATATATTGCTATATAGCATAGCTCTACTTACTGCAAAGGAACAATTTCACAAGCATACATATGTCAAGAAAATGCATTTAAGGAAATAACAGGTTTTGTCAGTTTGCAAGAAACTACAGAAATGTATACTAAAGGAAATTATTTTTCAACATCTTTAATAAACAGAAATGTACATAACAGTTACTTAACATACTGCCATTTAAAATACTCTTACCTGCTCAGTTATTGAGCTTAAATCATTAGTAGATGAAAAATCTTCCTCCTCATTTTCAAAGAATTCATAGTAGTTCTCCAGAAGTCCTGCCATTATTCTGCTAACTAGTTCTTGTTCTTTCAGATCCTCCACATCTGTGTAAATGCTGAAGATTTCAACACTGGGTGAGTTTAAACAAGTCTCGATCCAACTGTTTCCCCAAAGAACTCCTGTGAATGACTTCTGTGACCAAGGGCTACACTTCTCACCACTAGGGAAGGACAGAAGCTCTTCAGGTAAAACAGGCAGCGGACAGGAGGATGGGGTGTTGGCCTTGATGTCAATAACCATCTGGAGCTCCACCCAGCAATGAATGAGGAGCCCATCAAGAGCTTATGGTTTAGGGTTAAAGCTCCTTTTAATCAAGGACAGGTGACATAGTGGGGCATCTGTTACAGGCCACCCAACCAGAGAGATGAAGCAGATAAGGGTCTTTATATAGGTAGGAGTAGCCTCACATTCACAAGCCCTGGTCCTCATGGGGCACTTCAACCAGCCCAATATCTGTTGGAGGGAGAGCACAGCAGGGCATGAGCAATGCAAGATGTTCCTTAAATGGGTTGGTAATTTCCTCTCAAAGACAGAGGAACAAATGAAGAGAGGGCCATGAAGATGGTAAAAGGGGCTGTAGCACCTCTCCTATGAAGACAGGCTGAGTTGGGATTGTTGAGTGTGGAGAAGTCTCCAAGGAGACCTTGTAACAGCCTTCCAGCACTTAACGGGGGGCCTACAGTAGAACTGGAGGACATCTACAAGGCCATATAGTGATAGGAGAAGAGGTAATGGCTTTAAACTGAAAGCCAATAGATTTAGACTACATGTGAATTCTTCACTGTGAGGGTAGTGAGGCACTGGAACAGGTTGCCCAGAGAAGCTGTGGAACCTGGCCCATGGCAGAGGTGCTGGAACTAAATGATCTTTAAGGTCCCTTCCAACCCAAACCATTCTGCAATTATCCCTAATCCACTCTGAAGACAGAGAACTTTCAGCATACCTTCACAAGCCTGTACTTTATACCAGTTTATATTTAAAAGTGATGAAGTAAAAACTATTTAGTCAAAGTAACTTTTTATACAGAACATTTTAAAATCAACTGTTCTCTTATAGAGAGGAAACTCCACTGTATGCTTTTAATTTAACAACTTTCTCACTACACACCATCTCTAAACATGTTGAGCCTCAGCATAACTACAGTAATGCAACTAACAAATTAGTGGTTCCTAATGTCAGCTCATAGACAAGCTGATGCTTAGATCCAAGCAAAGACAGACAAAATCTGGGTGAGAGAGTGGAGTGGAATAAAGATACTGCCCAAAACATCTTGTGTGCTTGCTATTGTTACTCATGGACTAGAAAAGACTTTAGGCTACAGAGGTACACTGTTAAATTAACATAAGCACACTAAATGAACTTTTATAAATCACTTACTGAAAAACATCCGGTCCAAAGACTGCAGCTAAAGAACTTGCTGACCAAATTTCTTCATGATGCGATGCTACATTAGCTAAAAATTTACACAGAAACTTTAACAAACTGTAATTAACAGGTGGAAGCTGCTGCAAGAGGAACCTCAACTTTCTTCCAAATTCATCTTCATTATTATAATCTGAAATAAAAATATTTTTTAAAAATTAATTTCATCTAATAAATAAAATAATTAACTTTTCACATTTAATATTGATCAACTTTTTGACTCTGACAACAGTTACTTCTGAAGTACAACGATTCTGTGACCCATAGGAAATAATCTGTCCTGGGTTAGTAGTGTGAGCAGTGTAGGCAAACAATTCCTTTGCAAAG